>JBAMCF010000335.1:0-17969 GCA_037075285.1 Drosophila lutescens
CAACATTGTTATTTGTAAAAAATTGCATTGGCAACCAAATAAGTGCTACAGTCATGGGCTTTTGGCTGAGGATTTGCTTATATTTGTCTGGCTCTGTGTGATTGTTTTATGATTACCGGACGGGGTTTTCCTTATCTTGAGAAAGGGCGAGGACTCCATCTAGGTCTAGAACGTTATCAGTTTTACACCCCCAGTAAATTAATTAGCAATGTCAGTCATTATTTCTGTTTCATTTTCACTCGGTTTTATTATTTTTGTGCCGGTTTTGTTGACCAGTCCCACACACAGCGGGTGCAACCTCTTGACACAATTTCCCAGATGAACTCGATGCTCCAGCCACGCTCGGTGGATTTTCATAACTTGGCCATTGTTTTTGGTTTTTATATTTTTCTATTTTTGTATATTGCGTGTCAAGAATTGTGGCAGCCGTATTGACGATTGCACGGCAGCAACGTCCCGCGACGAGAGCAATAATTGTTTAATTGTTTTCCACCTGCAATCGGCAGGTGGAAAATTAAAACATGACAGACAATCGCGGCGGGAAAAACAAAGGCAAAACATAAAGAAAACATCAGACGATCTTACTCCCTGCACTTAAACCCAGTGGGTCAAGTTACAACCATGGGCACACTCATTTTCGCGTCCCGCCGAAAGAGAAAGTCTTGTGAAACTAAAAAACAACTTGGCATTGTATCTGGAATGCATTTAGTCGTAGTCGCAGTCGCGACTTGTCTACGAGTATTACGGCTCAAAACCCGAACCGAGCCGAGCTCAGCAGACAAACGAGTTTATTGAACTTGTTGACGGCTGCCACTTCGGAGTGGAAACACTCGAAATAAATAAGGAAATCTAACGTGAACTCAATAAAGGGAATGTTGAGAAATGTTTTATGTAATATTGCCATAACGTTGAACAGTATTTTGTCAACATAAGAAATTCCTACCTTTTATGGGATATTCACTTTTTCAGAAACTTTAATGTAATATATATAAGATTCCGATATATACAAACTGCTAGTACGAAAATGATTTTTTTATGTTCGTAAATTTTAATAATAGAAATATGAAAATGTTTTTTTTTCCTTTTTAATCAATATTATGGTTAGTTAGTTGGTTAGTTTTATAGTGATAACAAGTGATACTTTTTACATTACGTTTAAACCAGCGGTCGGCAGCGCCCTATTAAGTGAGCATAGGGTTTTGTTTCTGCCCAGACATACTCTTTAAAAATACTGTAGAACAGCGATGCACACACTCTGATGATCTGCCCAGTGCAATTTACTCAAACAAATATTAAACAAAACGTTATTGTATGTGTGTGCCGACCGCTGGTTAAAAACTTATAAAATGTGTATACGATTTTTTGTAAGAAGATCCATACGTTTAGCGTACTTTAAATAAAAGGAATCCCCTTGAATTCGTTGAAAACGTTTCTTTGGGTGTATCGCAACGCTTATGAGATGTGTTGGAAAACCCAATCTCAAGTCCAATCGAAAACCCAGTCAAAGTCGAGAGTTTTATTCCTGAGTGTCGGGCCGGCTTGCGGGAAATCGGGAAAATTTGTGTGCTGAGGGCTGAAAGCCCTCGTTCAGGAGGCTAAATCGGCAACTATGGGAAGCCCCAGACCTGTAGGCACCGCCCAACATTCGATGTATAGCAAGATGTTGCTAAGACTTTCCGCCTATTTTGTAATTAGCATTCGACGCGTTTTCTTTGTTCCAATTACTTCGAAGCGAGGGTCAAACATTCGAATGCAAATGCAAATGGGAATTCATGAAAACTCAACGAATGTTCGTGTAACACTTTCCGCTAATTTGTTTGGTAAATTCACACGTTTATTGTTTTTTCTTAGTTTATAGCTATTATTGTGGTATAATGGTGCATATCCCGCTTACAACAAAGTTTAGGTACTTGGATCACACTAGAAAACGAATATGTCGTATACATTTAAAAAAAATCAAATAAATCACAAGCTGAAGACTTTCTGTTTAACTGACCTATATATATATTATGTACTACTATTTAAATTAAACCATTTTTATTACAAAAAATATTTATAAAGATTGATGTATTTATTTAGAATGGTAATTATTAAATGTTAGGAATACTTATGTATGTATGCAACTTACCAAAAGATAGCTTCGGCTTTATGTAGAAACAGGTAGTAAGCAATAGGCATGGCATGAAAAGGGAGTGGTAACATAACGCATAAAGTATGAGGGATTTTGGAGCAGGGTTACGAAAAAGAACATATGGGCAATTCTCTGAGGATGTCAACCAAGCCAAAAAGCTTGAAACTTGATAAAAACATATTTCTATATGATTTTGCACTGATATTTGATTCTAGTTAGTTAAGCTAAGTAATTTGAGTATCCTTGGATAATATTCCAGGACAGTACCTAATATGGACAAAAAAGTCATTTTTTTTGTATTTTTTGGTATTTTTTAAAGTTGCTCTTAAACGGTTTTTTTACGTTAAGCTTACAGAAAAACCACCTAAGAAAAGATGGAAAAAACTGTCGCGTGCGACGATAGCGTGTGACGGTCACTCAGTCACTTTAATGCAAATAAAAAATAACTACTAAACATGTTTCAGCCAAACCGAAGTACATTTAAGAAGAAAGAATAGGGGTCACTATGAAATGAACTGCATTTAAATATTCCTTCACTTTTCGCTACAATCGAAAGTTAAGCAGGAAGTCAAAAAGTCACATCTATTGGTGTCTCATGCGAAAGTCTTGGTTTTTTTATATTTATTAAAAATATAATAGGCTTATATTAAAGCTCTTTATTACCACTATAATATGTGCTAAGACTGACTTTGCATTTTGTTCGTTGTAAAGATATTTTAAAAAAACCAAGCCTTTCGCACGCGACAACAATATAAGTCACTTTTTTGAATACCAGTTTAACTTTCGATTGTAGCGAAATGTGAAAGTATTAGAAATGCAGATTAATTTTATAGTGTTCCTTATTCCTTCTTCTTTGAAATGTATTTGGTTTGGTTAATTCAAATTTAAGTGACGCTACATGTCGCACGCGACAGTTTTTTCTGTTGCTTTCTTAGGTGGTTTTTCTCTAACCTTAACGTCAAATAAATGGTTTAAAAGCACATTTAATAAATACTAAAAATACAAAAAAATAACTATTTTGTCTATTATTATTGTCCATTAAAATTATCTAAGGATACTCAAATTGCTTAGCTTAGTTGTTCAAAATCATAAATAAATATGTTTTATTCAAGTTTCAAGCTTTTTGGCTAGGTTGGCATCCTCAGTGAATTGTCCATAATGAAAGATCATATAATTATAATTCCCCAAGATTAAATTACATTACTTTCATAGAACGACTTCAAGAAAGCTGCTGCTATGACTACCAATCATTAATCTGAAAAGGCAAGAATCTATTTGTTTGAATGTGGATGTCAAGATTAAATACATGATTATTTCCTGGGGCTTAGGTACCTTAAAATTTGGACAGACTAAAGGGCTGTGGACCCATGTTGCAGTGGTGTTTTCTCACGTTGGCAGTCGAGCTTGTTTACTTGTTTGTGTTTGCAAAACAAATGAAAGCAAAACAATATCAAGCATCACTAGACAAATAAGTGAATAAAAATAAATAGATAGTAATGCTCAAACTGGAACTCAAGATCGGCAGCCAGAAAAAGGGGCTGTCGGAAAACGACTGTAATTACTGCCGCCTGTGGACATTTATGGCTTGGCGTAAAGTCCCCCGGCTGGCACTTCCCAAATTTGATCGGTGGTTTCAGTGCAGCCAACCCCCAACGTCAACAGACCGATAAATTCCTTTTCATCGTTCCAACGAAAATCGCACTTCGGAATTACCAAACACCAAGTAAGCATATTAATCGCTTCGCATATGGCACCGTATTTATAGAACTCTCTAGGCTCTGGGTTATGGGATGAGAAATGAGTTTCCGAGGAATCTGGGAATCCCCTATACAGGCCCTGCTATCGTTTACCGATCGATTACCTATCTAAAGCCGTCTCCCAGCGCCGATCCCCATTATGCAAGCCGATTATGGCAATGATGGCGCTCACATTTAAGATCAAGATCATGAATCGACAAATTTGTTAGTTGGTAATAATGGGTGGAGAAAATGCAAACATGTTATTAAACATTTTGTTTAAATGTTTTTCGGAGGTTTATTTTTTAGTTCGCATTGAAACAAATGCAAATGGTTAGACAATGAAAAAAGAAATTATAATTAAACAATTATTAACGGCATCAGTGTTAAAAAAAATACAAACAATCACTTGTGACTTTTGAAAATTATAATAGCAAAAATGAAAGCTAAACAAGAGAGAACGCTATAGTCGGGTGCCCCGACAATCAGATACCCGTTACTCAGGTAAAGGGAGTGCGAGGGAGATGGAGATAGAAACTTTGAACACGCATAACTTTTTAACGAATGGTCCGATTTGAAAAATTTCTTCTACATTTCGATAGGTATTGATAAACACAATAAAACTGCATTTTTACTTTTCCGAAATATTGAAATTTTTAAAATCGTATATAAGCGATTGTGGGCGTTAGAGGAGGCGTGGCACCCTTTTGAAACAAACTTGCGCTGCGTAGGAACTCCAAGAATCTTCATGCCAAATACCAATCTTCTAGCTTTTATAGTTTCCGAGATCTCAGCGTTAGGAACTCCAAGAATCTTCATGCCAAATACCAATCCTCTAGCTTTTATAGTTTCCGAGATCTCAGCGTTCATACGGACAGACAGACAGACAGACAGACAGACAGACAGACAGACAGACAGACAGACAGACAGACAGACAGACAGACAGACAGACAGACAGACAGACAGACAGACAGACAGACAGACAGACAGACAGACAGACAGACAGACAGACAGACAGACAGACAGACAGACAGACAGACAGACAGACAGACAGACAGACAGACAGACAGACAGACAGACAGACAGACAGACAGACAGACAGACAGACAGACAGACAGACAGACAGACAGACAGACAGACAGACAGACAGACAGACAGACAGACAGACAGACAGACAGACAGACAGACAGACAGACAGACAGACAGACAGACAGACAGACAGACAGACAGACAGACAGACAGACAGACAGACAGACAGACAGACAGACAGACAGACAGACAGACAGACAGACAGACAGACAGACAGACAGACAGACAGACAGACAGACAGACAGACAGACAGACAGACAGACAGACAGACAGACAGACAGACAGACAGACAGACAGACAGACAGACAGACAGACAGACAGACAGACAGACAGACAGACAGACAGACAGACAGACAGACAGACAGACAGACAGACAGACAGACAGACAGACAGACAGACAGACAGACAGACAGACAGACAGACAGACAGACAGACAGACAGACAGACAGACAGACAGACAGACAGACAGACAGACAGACAGACAGACAGACAGACAGACAGACAGACAGACAGACAGACAGACAGACAGACAGACAGACAGACAGACAGACAGACAGACAGACAGACAGACAGACAGACAGACAGACAGACAGACAGACAGACAGACAGACAGACAGACAGACAGACAGACAGACAGACAGACAGACAGACAGACAGACAGACAGACAGACAGACAGACAGACAGACAGACAGACAGACAGACAGACAGACAGACAGACAGACAGACAGACAGACAGACAGACAGACAGACAGACAGACAGACAGACAGACAGACAGACAGACAGACAGACAGACAGACAGACAGACAGACAGACAGACAGACAGACAGACAGACAGACAGACAGACAGACAGACAGACAGACAGACAGACAGACAGACAGACAGACAGACAGACAGACAGACAGACAGACAGACAGACAGACAGACAGACAGACAGACAGACAGACAGACAGACAGACAGACAGACAGACAGACAGACAGACAGACAGACAGACAGACAGACAGACAGACAGACAGACAGACAGACAGACAGACAGACAGACAGACAGACAGACAGACAGACAGACAGACAGACAGACAGACAGACAGACAGACAGACAGACAGACAGACAGACAGACAGACAGACAGACAGACAGACAGACAGACAGACAGACAGACAGACAGACAGACAGACAGACAGACAGACAGACAGACAGACAGACAGACAGACAGACAGACAGACAGACAGACAGACAGACAGACAGACAGACATGGCTAGATCGACTCGGCTAGTGATCCTGATCAAGAATATATATACTTCATGGGGTCTGAAACGCTTCCTTCTAGCTGTTACATACTTTTGCACGAATACAATATACCCTTTTACTCTACGAGTAACGGGTACAATAAGGAGGACATGTAAAAATTTTGTTCTATTTTTTCCCCAGAAATATAGTTTTTACTTTTCCAACGGAAGTAAGGAGGAAGGCGCATTTGGAAGTTTAAACAAATTCTCATTCTTGCCTTAACTTGTTCTCAATTTGTATACCCGTTACTCGTAGAGTAAAAGGGTATATTGTATTCGTGCAAAAGTATGTAACAGCTAGAAGGAAGCGTTTCTGACCCCATAAAGTATAAAAGTTATGCGTGATCAAAGTTTCTATCTGCATCTCCATCTCCCTCGCACTCCCTTTACCTGAGTAACGGGTATCTGATAGTCGGGGCACCCGACTATAACGTTCTCTCTTGTTATTTGTCTAACGGAGCAACGGCCCGATAAATCAAAAATAAATTCCTAGTGCTCTCTTACCACAGGTAGTGGATATTTAGTAGTTAGTAGATATTTTCAATCTTTGTTACCTATCTGTTCGCTGTCAATCTGGTACCACTATTCTTCCACATACAGCATTTAAATACAAGTTTAATTTTTTTTTTAAATTTCGAACGTGCTTCAGAAGAATACAAAAGGAGAATGACTGTTTTGAATCTTTCGATAACTTTTCGGCTAGTTTTCGACCCGCCTGCTAAGAAGTTATCAAGATTTTAAAATGCGAACACTTTGTCTTTTATTTCGATTTTAAAAGTACAGTCCTCAGAAAGGTTTGCATCGATCTAAAACATTTGTCCAAACATATTTTATTTTTTACACTTTTCCGACCTTAAGAAGTATATTTGTGTATTCATGATCAGCCTAGACAAGTCGATATAGCCATGTCTGCCTGTCCATCTATTCGATTATACACAAAAAAATCTCCTAGTTAATGCAATATGCATGAAACTTTTCCAAAAGTCTTATTTCTATTTTTATACAAATCCGCCGTATTTATCAACAAAAACATCGATGTAAGCAAACATTGATTAAGGATATATTAAATTGTTATCCCATTTGAAGTTTCTAGGTCACATTTGTCAGATGTATGCTCGGGATCCACGGTGATAAATTAGGATTTAGGTAAAAAGTAAAAGAAACTTCGGTATTCAAAAAGTATGAAACGAAAAATGTAGTTCTAAAATTAAATTGGTGAAGACTTCTAGATATTTGTTGAAAACTCAACACAAGTAAACTAGACATAGAATTCAAATAAACAATTCTATATAATAGTGGTTTTTACTTAGGACTTGGTGTAATAATGTTACACGAGTACATTTTTTAAATAATTAGCTATGAAAAAACATGTTGAAAACTATACAGGCACACATTTTCTCATTTGATAAACTAATAAATATTTGCAAAAAAGTTTAACAAGCGACCGGCATACAAAAACTACACCCAAAAAAAAAGCGATATGAAACGTAGATCAATTTTGCATTATTTAAGACCAGTTTTAATTTGATATGGGGCCAGGAAAATTTGACCTGGTCGAAAAGGGGATTTCATGTAAAAACGATATGGGTTTTGCCTGACCTGAAATTTACTCGGCCATATCGATTTTACGGGAACATGCTTTTTTTGTGTGTAGCATTTGCGATATCGTTAAAGAAAAGATACTTTAATCAATTAATTAGAATGTGAAAATAAGCAGCTGCTCTTTAGAAGTATCTGCTGAAATATTGACAATGGACAAATTTCCAATCAGATTGAGTGAAGTGAAAAAAGCAGAGCTACGTACCTAGATAAGTGAAAAACAATTGTGTTCGTGGTCGACTCGGCCCATAATGCGTAATCAAGAAATCTGAAAGGAAATTGACTTGCGGCGATAATGGACTCGGTACAATTTAAATGACCGAAGCACTAGATAATGCCCGGCCACTATTTGCTTTTAATGGCATCAGGCTGTATAAATAGCATATAGCTGCGCCGACTATTCCAAATCTAAGTCTCATTTGGCGTGGGCACCATAAACTTATCATGCGAATCGCATGTTTCGGCAGACTATGAGCGTAAATCGCGGGAAACTCACTAGCTTTCTTTCTTTTATTTCTATTGCAAGTAGTACATAGGTTGGAACTTACTGGATCGGACATCTATATTCTATTGATCTCATTGGAATAATTGGAAAAAATTATTGGTCCTCCGATAAGGGATGAAGCCTTCGGTGCAAATCACCACCGACCGGGTGGAACATCCTCGAAAATCGAAAACAAAACCACAGATGTAATTGGCAAGAAAGCATACATTTGCCATCGGTGGATAAGTGCCACTTGATTGATCGATCGAATCGATCCATCCATCAAGTGGATAACTGCGAACTGAACAGCTTTGCGGGCGACAGGAAGTCTAGATAAGCTGGCTGCTAATGATAAAACTAGAGTCTAAAGCCGTTGGACTAGTAGAGAGCCGGAAAGGCCCGCAAATATTAGGCACACATTTCCCATTGGAGAGTAAACATTTTAAGGGTTATATTTGACTGGCTCTTACTTTATCAAAATAATCTAGGGTGTCACCAAAAACTGTATAGCCCTTAACTAATTATATATGGAGTCTAGTTAGACTTAGTTTGCAAAGATTCATTCAACTAATAGTTGGTTTTGGTTTTAAGTTTCAGAACATTTTTGTGTGCTTCCTAGCTATATATAAAACAAGAGAGAACGCTATAGTCGGGTTGGTGTCCCGACTATCTAATACCCGTCACTCAGCTAAAAAGAGTGCAAGGGAGATCGATATATAAAATTGTTTTGATTGCGCATAACTTTTTAATGAATGGTCCGATTTGAAAAATGTCTTCTACATTTCGATAGGTATAAATATACACAACAAAATTGCATTTATAATTCTCGGAAATCTTTAAAGGTGTGGGCGCCAGACACATTTTAAAATCGTTAGTGGGCGATTGTGGGCGTTAGAGGGGGCGTGGCGCTCTGGTGAAATAAACTTGCGCTGCGTAGGAAGCCCAAGAATATGTGTGTGAAATCTCAACCTTCTAGCTTTTGTAGTTTCCGAGATCTCAGCGTTCATACGGACAGACAGACAGTCAGACGGACATGGCTATATCGACTCGGCTAGTGATCCTAATCAAGAATATATATACTTTATTGGGTCGGAAACGCTTCCTTCTCCCTGTTACATACTTTTGCACGAATACAATATACTCTTTTACTCTACGAGTAACGGGTATAAATATTTTAAAGCGTATATTTCCTGCTTGACGTTTGCGCTCACTAAAAGTAATAGCGAGAAAGGAATTTAAGCTTGTCAAACCGATGATTAAATATATATGTATATACCCTTGCAGTTTCATCGACACTTGATTACTGGACCGTTCGTATAATCGTACTTTCCTTGATGTTTTAAAACTTTGCCTGATCGGTATGAGATATATATGTATATATAGCAGCTATGTAGACAATATAGACTTCCGATTTTTATTAAACATAAGTAATAGTGAAAACTAACGTTTATCGTTAATATTATTACTAATATTATTAGAAACGATGACATTTAAAATGTGTGTATTTCCCAATACCTATCCTAAAAGACAAAAACTAAACGCACCCAAATTAGATTTTACCTGTACATTACGACGCTAATCCTAAAAACTTTCCATCACGTCACAGGCTTAAGAAAATCGTGGGACCTTTGCTTATTTAGTTAAAATGAATTTTACTTAGTTAATTTTTGACACGGGTTAGAAGGCTCATATTTTTTTGTTAAAATTGGACCAGGACACACACAAACATTGAAAATACTCAGCTACTACGAATAAAAAAACAAGAGAGAACGCTATAGTCGGGTGCCCCGACAATCAGATACCCGTTACTCAGGTAAAGGGTGTGCAAGGGAGATGGAGATAGAAACTTTGAACACGCATAACTTTTTAACGAATGGAAAAATTTCTTCTACATTTCGATAGGTATTGATAAACACAATAAAACTGCATTTTTACTTTTCCGAAATATTGAAATTTTTAAAATCGTATATAAGCGATTGTGGGCGTTAGAGGGGGCGTTGCACCTTTTTGAAACAAACTTGCGCTGCGTAGGAACTCCTAGAATCTGCAGGCAAAATGCCAATCTTCTAGCTTTTATAGTTTCCGAGATCTCAGCGTTCATACAGACAGACAGACAGACGGACAGACGGACAGACAGACGGACAGACGGACATGGCTAGATCGACTCGGCTAGTGATCCTGATCAAGAATATATATACTTTATGGGGTCGGAAACGCTTCCTTCTAGCTGTTACATACTTTTGCACGAATACAATATACCCTTTTACTCTACGAGTAACGGGTATAAAAAATGAACTTTGTAAAATTAATTTGAGCTAAAGAGAGCCACATAAATGGTTGTTGTACTATGTTAAAGGTAAAGACAACATTGGAATTCCAGCTCTAAACCTCAAAGGGTTTAATTCTGTTTAATTTTCTCAAAACTGTGACGTCATAAAATGTTTTCATTTTTTATGTCGTAATGTGCAGATTAAATCCTTTTAAAATTTGTAACGATTAGTCAAACTGCGTTATGTAAAATTTTGAATAAAAAACAGTTTCTTAAACCTTGTTTTTTGACCGCAAAGGAAATTAAGTTTTTTTTATATTGTTGTTAAATCCGAAATCTTACCTTTCGCCTGAGTATCCGTTAAAAGGCTTCCACATATTATTACAAATAAGCTTAACAAAAGGGAGCCAGTTTTAACCATTTTGGTGCTTAATAAAAAACAAACAAACGGCAATTGAACGTAAAAAATAAAAAACAACTTCAGATAATGCACGTGCTGGCGGCACTTTAACCGACTTTATATTTTTTTATAGTGCCTTTTTGTGGAATGGGCAACACGCACGGAGTATGCGCACCGGAGCGCTCGAATTCGTTTTGCTGGCGGAAATTCGAGCTCGAATTTTCGCACTTCCGTTCTCGGTACTTTATTTGTGTCGCTTTTCGCTGGCAAACTCCGGCAAACCGCTTAGCTAGAATTGTATCGGACAACTAATTAACTGCGACCCGCTCGCGCCCGTCTTAATAATAAACAGCGACGTCGGTGGTAGCGCCGGCAGAGGCAGTGGCGGTAACGCCGGCAGAGGCAGCGACGTAGCTTCGTATTGACGGTTTTATAAAGATATCTCTCTAGTACGTCTAGTCAAGTCGAGTCGGTCGGTGAACGTTGCTGGTTTTATGGCCAGTTTTTATTCCTCGTTCTTTACGGCTCCCACATCTTCTCTGCTGCTCCTACTCCTTTAACTCCTTCTCCTCGTTTCGTCCTTTTCCTTCTTTATTCTGAATAATATTCGATTTTTAGTTGCTTTTAGTTCGTAAAGTCCAGGGAAATGGGGTTAATCGAACGGGGTTCTACCCGCCAGAAAAGGGAGATCTCGAATGTAGAATGAGTGGGGAATACCCTCAAGCCTCCTGATATTATGCATTCCGGAAATTCCTAACTCACCCAATCGAAATCTATCAAGAAAATCGTTATCAATTTGAGAATTTAAATAGTCTACAATTGTGTACATTTTTTTAGCCGTTTTAGACCCTATCCTAGCCATGTCCGTCCGTTTGACCGTTTCTCTCTTTTTCAGTGAAGGAGAGTAGTATAAAGTATATATATTCATGATCAGCATCACTAGACGAGTCGATCTAGCCATGTCCGTCTGGCCTTCCGTCTGTCTGCCCGTTTCTACGCAAACTAGTCTCTCAGTTCTAAAGCTATCGGGCTAAAACTTTCCCAAAAGTCTTTTATCTATTGCAGGTAGTATATTGGGTTGTCAAAAAAGTCCTGCGGTATTTTTATTATATTATTTTTTTCTTTTTTTACATCGAGCTTTTAAGTGACTCAAAGCTTCTTCGAATGGTTTATAACGGCTTGATGACTTAAGCCAAGCTCTAGACCGATGCTACGGCTACTACTATGCCGGTTTTATCGCAATTTTCTACGACAGGCCTTTCTTCTTTGACCACCTCTGCACCAGAACGAAAACGTTGCAACCATCGTTGTGCGGTGGAAATGGAAATTGTATCGTGTCCATAAACTGCACAAATTTTATTGGCGGCTTGAGATGCATTTTTGCCTTTATCGTAGTAGTACTGTAAAACATGCTGTATTTTCTCTTTATTTTGTTCCATGATTGCGACGCTATAACTCACGAACGACTTAAATGAAAAGACAATCAATCAAACACGTGTTAGCGCGTGAAATGAGCTTTCCAAAAAGGTATATTATGACCAGATGCGACGATGACCAGAGAACTACGCGCTTTCAGCGCCAACTAGCGAAAATACCGCAAGACTTTTTTGACAACCTAATATAAGTCGGAGCCAGCCGGCTCGGACAACTATATCATATAGCTCCCATAGGAATAATCGGAACCATATTTTTTTAAAGAATATCTGTAGTGTTTTTATACCCTTGCAGAGGGTATTATGATTTCAGTCAGAAGTTTGCAACGCAATGAACGAGACGTTTCCGACCCCATAAAGTATATATATTCTTGATCAGCATCACTAGACGAATTGATCTAGCCATGTCCGTCTGTCTGTCCGTTTCTTCGCAAACTAGTCTCTCAGTTTTAAAGCTATCGGGTTGAAACTTTTCCAAAAGTTTTCTTTCTATTGCATGTAATATATAAGTAGGAACTTACTGGATCGGACATCTATATCCTATTGATCCCATAGGAATAATTGGAAAAAACTATGAGGTAGTTTCTAAGATATTTTCCTCTACTCTATATACTACTACATATAGCTCCTATAGGCACTGTCTGGCATAGTGCTGCCATTACTCAGCTTGAAAAACAGGGCAGATAAGCAAAAAAAAAAAACGGGAAAAGGGATAAAAAAATTACTTACTATTGTCCTACTTCTACATTTTTCTGTTTTTACCAATGGGTTATATTTTTACTTCATTTAAAGGGATTTATAATTAAATTCAATTTTGTTATGATCTAAGCATTTCAAGTAATTACATTGATAATACAAAAAAATTCAACAACTGTGTCAGAGTCTTAAAAATCTGAAATTTTGTTTGACAAAAATAGCAGAGAATGAAAATTCTGATAATTTTAAAATGTTTTCCTCTTCCTTTTGCTATAGAAAAAATTGTACTATATGGGGGTGTCACAGAAATCCATTCCAACCAAATTTCCCCGCAAAAGCAAATCTCGGTGTCAGAGAAACCGTTTGAAAATTATTAATATTTCTTAAACCAAAACGGAAAAGAAAACAAGAAAGTAGAAAATTACCAGGGACCGTATTCATTATGAATTTTATTTAAAAACTCACACAATAATCATTATTTTTGATCAAAAAAGTAAAACTCAAAAATAATCATTATTCAGTTTTAAAATAAAAATCAAAAATAATCATTATTTCTGATCGGAAAAAATAAAACTCAAAAACAATGATTAATGTTGATTTTTATTTTTTTTTTATCACGGCTTTTCTATACCGATGTTGAGCGTTCTTTTTACATAGTCCTATGAAACGAATGCAACCGTACCACCTCTGACAAAAAAGCTTGAATTTGGCTTCTGCATCCCGTTAAATGATATTCTAATTTTAGTCAGTGAAGGAGATACTTCCAGCCTTTGTTTATGTTTATTTATTAAAACATGGATTTCAGCCGAAATGCTCTTTTCCTTCTCTCCCATTCTACAAGAACTACTTAACTACAATAATTAAGGCCGCGAATTCTTCAACACAACTTGGAACAACATTTAAAAAAATACCACTACTTTTAGATATCTTTAGTTAGTCCACTTAATCTAAAGAAGCTTTTGCTCTTATTCTTAAGAATTCGCGATTATTGAAGAATCGATTAAAATCAAACGAACTATAATAAAAGGTCCTTAGCTAGACACAAAAAAAAACACGTCGCGGTAAAATCGATTGCGCCCAGGTAAAATTCAGGTAATTCATACTCATATCGTTTTTACCTGAAATATTCCTACAATTTATCTTAAATAATATTATTTTGCCAAAATAATACATAAGCAGCTAAAATTTACATTGTTTTAACATATACGCAAGTAAATGTAAATTAAATGTTTCTGTTAGTTAATAGGAATGATCTGGATTATCACTATCACCACTAATTTTTGTTTACATGATAAAACTTAAATTTGGGCTCTGTCAAACGTAAAAAGTAGAAAAATCCTAACTTTAAAGATCCACCATAAATGCAATACCCGTACCCGGCTTGTTTTATTCGGAACGATGTAAATTTTAAGTTGGTACCCATTATGATTTTTCAACGGATTTTTTTCGAGTCGACTTACAGTCGACCAAAAAACATATTTTTCATCTTTGTCGAGCTGCTGCACTGCCATTACTTATCCAATCATATTGATCTGTATGGCAAAGTTAAGCTCTGATCTATTGACTTTAAAACTGGCCCAATCGGGTGGATATCTGCCGATATATAAGAAGAAATTCGAAGTCCGAAATTTAACATTTTGAACTTTAAAAAATCTTAAAAAAAAAACTATGTCATCGAAAAAAAACTAAAACTAAAACTATTTTATAATTGGAAAACATCGATGTTTTGTTCGATGTTTCTTGAAAAACATCGATGTTTATGCACCTCTAGTGAGAAGCGACTATGCTGAGTAAAATTGATATTACCGAAATATCGCTTTTACGGTTCGACCATATCAAGCTAAAATTGACCTTAAATAAGGTAAAATTGACCTACGTTTCATATCGATTTTTTTTGGGTGTAGGTAAAGAAAGTATCCACAAAATCAGCTTGTCTTCTTCTTAAGAATTCACGGTTTTTGAAGAACGGATTTAAATATCCAAGTATTATTTTTAATAAAAAAAAAAAAATCAACAATAATCATTATTTTTTAGTTTTATTTTTTCCGATCAGAAATAATGATTATCTTTGAGGAATATTATAAAAATCACAAACATAAAAATCTTGATGAAAACGGATAGATTTACCAAACAGGATCACTATGGTGTTTTTTTTTTTTTTTGCGTATGTCGATCCTAAGTGCTTGATTTTTTGGTTCAAAAATAGATCAAAAATACTATGGTGAGTGATTGAAAAAAAATTAAAATTTTTTCGAATAAAAAACGTCACAAAATTGTTGGTAAAAAGAAGTAAGCAATATAAAAAAAAATACGTGTGTCGATAGACAAAGGTATTTTGAATATACTGTCAAAATTTGAGATCGATCGGTTAAGATTTGTTCGAGTTATGTGTCCGGCCGTTTCGAGAAAAACGCGTTAAAAGTTTAAAGGTGCCACGGATATACCTGTGAGGCATCGCCGCAGAATGGACAATTTCGACACTTAGACACTTTTGCCGGACTCTATCTTTTGGTATGTTATTTTAAGACCCTAAAGAATTTTTTAAGCGAAAAAAAATTTTGATTTTTTCAAAATTTTACCTAGATGTCCCCCCTTAATGGAGAAATAAATTCTAGAAAACGGAGTCGAAAAACATAAAAGCATACAGCTGCGGTCAAAATAGTAGCAGTGTTGCCGCCCAGTGTTTTTAAAAGTTTGTTGTTGTAATTTTTCTTATTAAATTAGTCTAATAGCACAATTATAATCAATACAATATTACCAGGAGAAGATAAATTACAACAACAAACTTTTGAAACACGGGGCGGCAACACTACTACTTTTTTGAACGCAGCTGTATACTTTTATGTTTTTTGACTATGTTTTCTAGAATTTGTTTCTCCCTTAAAAAAATCCTAAAATTATTCTAAGTATGGGGTTTGAAAGATAATAAGTGTATCTTTTAAAAAACTTTAACATCAAAACAAACCATGAATCCGTTTGCCTCTGAAACCTCCGGAAAGTTGGCCAATTTAAGCATTTTTCGAACTTTGAGGTTCTTGTGCTAAGAATCCTTGCGTCGGGGAACTTTTTGGAAATCGCGGTTTAACTTGGGAATTTGTAACGAATTCAACAATATAGCATCCATCGAGGTAAATTTAAAAAGCAATAATTTTGTTGCACACTGTAATCTTTATTTACGGTCCCTGAAAATTACATTATAAATATTTCCTAAACAAAAAAGAGAAAAGAAAAGAAAAATAGATAAAAATAACATTATAAATATTTTCTAAACAAAAAAGAGAAAACAAAACAAAAAAGAAAAATAAAATTATTAATATTTAAGTATTTAAAGTATTTAATACATTATTATTAATATTTACTTACTTACTGTCAAATCATCAAAAATAACTGAAATTGAAATTATTCCTGCAATCGAAAATAAAATGAACATTCACATTTCTCCTAATATCAAAGAAATTTACTAGGCAGAAAGCGACCTTTGTCGGGCTGCGGCCTTTTTGTATGCAAAACTGGTGTCTCAACTTACACGGTCAAAGTGTCCCAACATACACAAAAGGGGTAGTTTCCGGAAAAAATTAATAACTTTGTTTTTGACTGTCAAATTTAGCTGATTATTTTTTAAATTGTTAACAGTTTAATTACTAATATACCTCTTACCAATTTAATTTAAGCACGTTGTTAAGTTTTTATTGAATTTTGAAAAATCTGGCTTGATCCTAGCTTCTAATGTTTTACCCAAAAGTTTAGTTACTAAAACAGACAGTTTATAGGAAATGGGGTGTCCCAACTTACAGACCTCTCCTCTATTAATAGCCAAATCTATTAAAATAGTATCCCCTTTGCTTACCATACATTTTCACACACTTAACAAATTTATATTTCAATTTATTTCAATTGCTTACCTATAAATTGACTATTTAAGGGATCGCACTTTAACTTTAAAATTTACTACTTTAAATGCTCATCTAAAACTGAGCACAAGGGTTTAAGATGCAGCGCAACCCAGCGGGAAAGTGAGAAGTTGGTTTTTAGTGTTCTTGAAATCCTGTTCCTTCTTGCAGGCGGCGGTGTGGGGATAGATAATTTCTGAGCGTTAAATGGGGGTGGGTTTCTGAGTAGCATCAATATCAGGCCACTTATGCGCTGTGTGATTTCTGTGGCACTACAGGGTCGCCCAGCAGGAAAGTGAGAAGTTGGTTTTTGTGTTCTTGAAATCCTGTTCCTTTTTGCAGGCGGCGGTGTGGGGTTAGATAATTTCTGAGCGTTAAATGGGGGTGGGTTTCTGAGTACTACGATTATAATATTTTTTAACAAAAAAATCACAAACTTATAATATTCAAAAATCCTATGATTTACACCAAAACCAAAAATCTTGTTCTCACATTTATCTTTAATTTTTAGTTATTTTAAAATTCGTAGAAAAATTATTAATAATTTTTAATCAAATAAATTAAACTAAATACTATAATCATAATGTCTATAATCATTATATTTATTGATGATTTTAATTTATTTTACTCACAATTTTTACAAATAATAATGAGAATAAATGTGGGTAATGTGGTAAGACGATTAAAAAATTTGATCACATTTATCAAGGATTGCCATAAAATTACAAAGGAAAATATTATTGTTTTTTATAATTTTAAACATTTTCTGTGAAATAAAATAATTTGATCGTCAGATCGTGGCAGGTGTGACCCTAACTTACAACGAAATTAACACCAAATTTATCTGCATTTTGCATTTTGGTATTATCAAGTATATGATGCAGGGTCACATCATTTTACATTTCGTCTAAAAAAGTGAAAAATCGTTCGGTTAAATCTAAAAAACAAGAAAAAGG
>JBAMCF010000336.1:0-105807 GCA_037075285.1 Drosophila lutescens
GTTAATACGTTATCCTTAGCGTGAGTGGCGTTACTTCGCCTGGTCACAGGAATTGTGTATCGGGGGGTTGGGTAGTATACAGCACATAAACTGTCTACTGATTAGGTGTCGCACCCAGCACTTGGAACTAGGTGGACGGCGGAGAATGGTGCGCAAGAGGGGGATCTAAAGACTAAAGCGACAGCCTCTACATCTTGCGATGGTAGATGAGTAACAGTCAGTGGTATTCTGAGATTGAGACTGATTTTATTGAACAAACTTAATGCAGATGAGTAGGTACAAAAGTGTTTACGTTAACAAAAATATGTAGAAAAGGGAAATGAAATTACAGCTATTCTTCATAACTCGCAGTGGGTCAAAGTGCTATATGCAGTGCTGAGTTATTGCTCTATTTCCGAATTGTGGAGTCAGCTATTTTCGCTGCGTCGGCAGATTGATGATCAGTTAAGCATACTGACGGTCGAGCTGTATAATTGCAGTATCGGCAGCAAGTGTTATGATATATGATTCTTTGTTCGACATTCGTAATTGCGATAATACTTATATTATGAAACTCGATGAGTCTTAACATTCTCCCGGCCGCTGAACAGTTGTTCAACCATCGCTAATGTTGAACGCGAGACTGCGTGGGGTAGGTTCCGGTGCTTGCTGCTCGTCGTTCTCTTCCTTGTTGCCGGTACGTTTTCGTGATTCCAGTTGACGAATCGCTTTCGGAGACTATATGCAATGATTAATATTATTGATATTACTAACGCAGTATACGCGGCTACTTGATGATGCTGTGCACGGTGGTAAATTGATTTGACCATGCTGTGTCCTTTAGCTTAGCCAGCCTTTGTTGTAGACGGGACCTATTAATCTGTTTCAGATGGTTGAGTTGCAGTCTCTCGAGCTGACTCTGACGCATCTTCCACACAACGGGTGTTGTTATATTGCCAAATGAATATACGCTAAATGTGATTCGGTGATCATCGTGCTGAATGTGCTAATACTAATGTTGGCGTTTCGTGCGGTGCAGCCCGGGGACAGAGACAATAAGCCCGATCCATCCAGGTGAATGGTGGATGGTGCCCTTGCATACAGCTTGAAGTTCCCATTTTGGCTGTGGGTCGCAAACATCCATCTGTTTCGTTGATGTGTTCTTAACCAACCAACTCTGCTTTCGACTCGATAATCTCACAGAGTGTTTCAGATTTGTTGTTGAATAGCTGAAACTCACACCGATTTTCAGCGCGTTGAATGCGTCTTGATGGCTAGCAAATGTGTTCGTTGTTGGATAATACTAGACATTGCTCGAACTCATCCTCAGTAAGACCCATGAATTGATCTCTGTGGAATTCATTAGTGCCATGATGGGTGTCTTAATGTCGAATCGATTCCAGCCTCCTGATTTCCACGTCGGGATGGGAATGATACTGAAGATCTCCTGCTGCGCTGTTGCTACCAGAGGCACTGTTATTTTGAATATAACATGATCTGTAGTTGTGGTTCCCTCAGCGCGCATGATTTCCATAGAGTTCCATTACAATTTACGAGACCGGCAACATCTGATCCGAAGTAGATGATCCCGAATTTTGTCTAATTGGTCTTTAGCTGCCTAGGAGTTACCAGCATGGGACTGATGGTTCGGATGACGAACGGCCGGTAAGAACGCTGGCGATTTCCGCTTGCATCCGCTGTATTCCCAGTTGCCAGTAGAGTTAGCTGGGCAGCTAAGATTACAAATGCTTGCTGTAAGTGGTCGCCTTGATATCTGCCTCGTTCCTTGTTGAGGGTTGCTAGTTGCTCCAAATTTCTGATGCGGTTATCAGTGGATGACTTGTTTTTTCTGACTACGTTTATTGTAGAATCCAAGATCGACGTTTGGTTTTTTGAGTAGCATCATCAACACGTCTTCTCTAGATTTCACCTCATTTATGACTTTGGCCATGTCTTCTGTGTACCTGGCGTCAAGTACACCAAATAGTGAGTTAGCCACGTTACCTACTATATCAAGTGGTGATCTCCGCTGTCGGGAATGGTTAATCAGATAGCTTCCTTCTTGTAGCTCGCCATATATGTTGTGTACCTCAAATATAGAGTTGCATGCGTTTTCGTTATGCAACTCAGAATACCAGTCGGAGCTCCTTGATCCCAGTGGACAATACTTACATCGCTCCAATATGGTTTCAAATCATAATAGGCAATTCTCATGGTCCATTCCGAAATTGCCGTTCTTGATTTATCGTTCATAGAATATTCCGGGGTGGTCTGTGAAACGCGTAATATTGACAGTCTGCGCCAGTGCTACCGGCAGGATCAACAGCAGCGCCAGTAGGACTTGGACTACGCGCGCGCGCGGCGTGCGGCATCACTACTTTTTCCGACGTACAGGTGGTTCATCAGGTTCCAGACCGGATTCAGCTTCGGGCCTTTGGCGCTTGCCACCGCTCTCTTCTGGAATAATGGCGCCAACGGAGTGATGGGCCTCTTTAAGATCTCAGATGCTGTTTTTAAGATCAACAACCCGAACGCGATTATCCGCACCATGATAAGTTTTAATTACTCGACCCAGTACAATCAATACCGTAATTATCTCTTTTACCACCACCATTAATCCTTCTCTGACGTTCTGTGCTTCTGTCTTCCACTTGTGCCGAGCCTGAAGCTCTTGTAAGTACTCGGCTGACCATTGGTTCCAGAATAAATGCTCAGCCTGCCCAATTCCAGCGCTTTACAAGTGAATTTGGCTTTTATGATCGGCATTAATGTCTAGTGGAGCCGTTAGTGGTTCGCCAATTAGGAAGTGTCCTGGAGTGAGGGCCGCCAAGTGTCTGTGGGATCATTAGATATGGGTGTGATTGGTCGTGAGTTTAAGATTGCTTCAACTTCAATTATTACTGTGTTTAACTCTTCAAACGTCAATGACGCCGTAGAGCTGGTTGTCAATAACAGTTTCTTATGGATTTTACGGCTGCCTCCCAAAGGCCTCCGAATGATATGGCTCGTGGCGGTATGAATTTAAAGTCAACTTGTCTTCTGCTACATTGACTTATAATTCTATCCATAGCCGTTTCCGTGAAGAGTGTCGTTTCCAATTCCTTAAGCTGGTTGTTAGCCCCAACAAAATTAGTTGCGTTATCGCAATGGATTGTCTTCATCTGCCGCGGCGGCTCAGAAATCTCCTTAAGGCCGCTAAGAATGCGTTTGTGGTTAAATCGCTTACCAATTCAAGATGCACGGCCTTTGTGGAGAAACAGCAAAATACGGCGATGTATGCTTTGTCGGGTCCTTTCCTCTGACTGTGATGAATCCAAAAGGGATCACAATAATTTACGCCGGACTTTAAAAATGGGCGTGCTTGTGTGACTCGTTCAGCTGGGAGGTCTCCCATGATCTATTGAACAGCTTGGGCCTTGCTCTAGTGCATCTCACACAGCTGTGAATAATGCTTCTGGACATGATCTTTTCGTTGAGAATCCAGTACTGTTGTCGCACGATTGCTCGTAGTGCTTTTGAGCCCCGCAGTGCATGTTGTCCTCATGTCTCTCGTAGCAACATTTTTACAATAGGATCATTGTACGGCAATAGAATCTGATGCTTAGATTCGTAGGGAAGTGCAGAGCTTTCTAGCCTTCCTCCAACTCTTATAAGACTATCATCCCCAAGTATGGGAGATAGGAATCAGTCGATTTTTCTTGTCCACCGTCCTATAGCTGCAGCTACCAACTCTGCAGCGAACTCCACTGTTGGATGGTACGTAGAACGCTACCCGGGCTTCATGCACCTCGCGGTGAGTATCGTTGATGTTGGCGATCTGTTAGGATTTGTAGCAGAACCGTAACATGTATGCCACTATTCGCTGCAATTTGTAGAACGAATTATTGTGCTTACAGCTGTAGATCTCTTCTCCGATTGTGGTTGGGGAGATCGGTAAACTTATATATTTTGTCCTTCTTTCTAGATCGCTCGGCTTGAGGTCCGAGTGCTGGTCCACTGGCTTGACGATCCATGTAGAAATAGTGGCCCATAGGATTGTGGATTATGGTCGCCTAACTGTTTTATGCGAGGATGCCTCTTTGACAGAACGTCAGCTGCATTGTTTGCAGATGACACGTGACGCCATTGCGCTTGGCTTGTTATTGCCTGAATTTTGGCTATTCTATTGGCCACAAATGTGTGATAGTGTTAGATGCAGCAGCATTAAATCCCATGAATAATACCACCATGGAATCACTCCGTCAGGTAGTATCCTGCCACGCTGCTATCGAACGATAGGTCCTTTCTGACCTGTCGCTTAGTTCTATTCCTAACACTGCAGCACATAGTTCCAATCGGGGTAGTGGGTCTCGCTGAGCCTTTGGAGCTACTCGTGATTTCGAACAGAGTAATCTAACTGAGACCTGGTTATTTTTGTATGTTGCCCGAACGTAGATTGCTGCTCCGTACGCACGTTCCGATGCATCAACAAAGGGGTGTAGCTCTTGGGTGACTGGAATTTTTCCATCATATATGTGACGAGGAATCGTTATCGTAAAATCCAGGGTTAAAAGATCATCCCGGTAATTTTTCCATTCTGTTTGAAGATCCTCTGGTAACCCCTCATCATCCCACTCAAGTTTGGTTTCCCAAAGTTGCTGCAAAAAGATTTTTGCTTTTACTACAACTGGTGCAAAAATAACCCTAAGGGGTCAAAAATTTGTGCCAACTGCGAGCAGACAACTCTTTTCGTAATCTTTGTGGAGTGGCTCGCGTCTCTTCCTTCCGCATAGGTGATCTTTCTTAGGCATCCAAATGAGACCTAGCGTTTTTACGCTGTAATGTTCAAACGATTCATCTAGTTTGACATCACTAACAATGTCTTCCTTTGGAATTCCTTGTAACAATTGTTCGTTGTTTGAGCACCATTTGGGTGAGTTTAAATCCATTTGGAACTAGGATTTTGTTTAGCTCATCGCGAATTTGAATGCTTTCGGCAATTGAATTGGATCCAGTGAGTGCACGTCCACGTAGAAGTCATCTCTGAGTTTACCTGATCCCTAAGGGGTGAGTGTCTTTTGATATGAGTGCTAAATGGTTTAAGCAGTTTTGTTGCCAGAAACGGAGCGGAGATGGTTCCGTATGTTACAATCTTCAAGCGATAGTACTTAAGATCCTCTGATGGATTACTTCTCCAGACGATGAGGGTGATAAAACTGATCATCCGGGTTTATCCAGACTTGACGGTACATTTACCTCTATGTCCGCTGTGAACACATAACTGCTACTGTGAAGCGTAAAAGTATCATGAATAACCACTTTGTACGGTTGGGGCCGGCATGCAAGATATCATTGAGAGATTTTCCGCTCGGGGATGTTTTGCATGATGCGTCAAATACTACCCGTAATTTTGTGGTAGTGTTGTCCGGTTTGAGGACACAGTGATGAGGTATGAAGTAATGACTTTTGGGAATCTGTGCTGGACCTACACTTTTCATGTGTCCCAATTTTTCATACTCATCCATGAAGGCAGAATACCCTTTCCAAACTTCTGCTGATGTTCTTCGCTCCAATGCGAGAAACCTTTTCGTAGCTATTTCCCTTGACTCCCCCAGGGCTGAAGATTGTTCAGAGAACGGGAGTTTGACAATGAATTTTCCATCTGCTGCTGTCCTTAAATTTCCCATGAAATGCTTTCGCAATATGCTTCTGTGGGAGACCGAGGGGTTGTGTCCAAATTTTCCAATGTCCAAAATTTTTCTATTAAATCATTGGTTTCTTGTATGGAATTAATCGCGCAGTAGACGGCAGACGAAATTGTCAGTAGCATTCACCTTTCCAGCTACGATCCAGCCAAACTTTGTGTTTTGCAGAATTGGACCTTTGGTGGTGAAGTTCTTCTGGTTTGGGAGCAGCAAAGAATAATAGTGATCTGCACCAATGAGCAGGTCTATTTTTCCTGGTTTGTCAAAGTTGGGATCCGCCAAGGCCATTCCCTTGGATAACTTTGTAGCCGCTAGCGAAAGTGGCTGGGCTGGCTGATCAGGTATTATTTCTAGTAACACAAAAGCTTCAATCCAGCGTGAACCCACTATGAAGTGATTTAACTAGTATGTTGACTCGTGCCTTACTAGTTTTCGGGAGTCCTCCAATGCCTTCAATTCGTAACTTAGCATTGTGAAGCTTTAGTGATAACATTGACGCCATTCGCTCTGTAATCAGATTTATCTGTGATCCAGAGTCCAGTAGTGCTCTAAAGTTTGCACACTGCCCATTGTTGGCCTGTACTGCAACCTCTAGCCGTGGCGAGGTAGATTTTTATTTATTACCTATTACTCGGCTCGATCCCTACAATTGGTGTACGAGGCTCTACTGTAGCTGTCGAGCATGGATGCAGAGTATTGTGATCCTTCTTGCACTTAAAACACTTTCGACTACGGCAGTCCTTTGTTTTGTGATCAGTACCGAAGCATTTGACGCACATTTTTTGTTTCAGTACCCAATTTAATCTTTCAGTTGTGGGCCTAGATCGGAAGTCTTCACATCTATATAGGGGATGGGCTTCCTTTTTACAGAATTCACATGCAGAGAACTTTCCAGTTGTTGACGACGCACACGTTGAGTTCTTTGGCTCTCTTTTCGACGATTTTTCCGATTTTCCTGTGTTTAGGACTCGTACTCTTTGATCCAAAAAATCTATCATTGTATGTAATGGTTGGATCTCAGTCGCGCTTCCAAGTGATTGCTCATACAAAGCCCGGTTATTCATGTCGAGCTTGTCTGTCAGGAGCGCGACTAAAATTGGATCCCATGTGGATATGTCGATGCCTAGGCCCTTCAAGGAGGCGAGAGACTCAATCGTTGTTATATATAATTCCTGCAATGACTTTGCGCTATCACAAGATGCCTGTTGATGCAACAATTTGCGAATTACAGTATTTGCTGTCTTGGTTTGTCATACGAATCAACAAGTATTTCCCAAGCTTCTTTATAATTGTCTTCCTTGAGTTCTATATGCCGAATCAACCTTTCTGCATCACCGGTAAGTGCGGTTTTTAGGTACCACATTTTCTTTATGGTGGGCATGTTGGTTTCATGAACCATGCATGAGAATAAATCGAAGAATTGTCTCCATTTTAACAGTTCTCCATCGAATTTCGGAATGTTTATTCTTGGCAGTTGCACATCAGTGCTGTTTTTGGCAGATGCACTTGGCCCAGCCATGAGCGCCTTTTGCACTTCCACTTGTAACGTCCCGTAGGCTTCCTTGTTGTAGCCCTTTTCTATCGGGTTGTCAAATTCTTCATAAATTTTTAGATGGACCTCTTGTACTTGTGCCCACAAAGAACTTATGAAGTTAGTGGAGGCGTGACCCTTTACCGTCGCGTACTCCTTTAGCGCCTTTCTAACGGATTCAATAACCTCTCCTTGGCGTCGGCATAATGAGGCTAGTCTTTTGTCGCTGACTTCTGTCATGGGTGGCTGCCAAGTCTTGACCGAACTTTCATCTCCTTGCTGCTACTGGCTAGGAGTAAGTCAAGACCTTCCTGAAAGATCTTGGTATATTTCTGGTAAGTCGATCGAAGATCGTTTGCATACTTCTCGTACTTAGATCCTTTCTGTGAGTCTGGCAGATAAGTCTCATTTTCTTTAAACATCTCCCAGGCTTCATTAATTGCCAATAATCGGCCTTCAAAATATTCAGGCTTTTGTTTCCGTGCAGGTCCATCTTTCTTGAAATTATTGATGCACCTAGCAATGTCATTGCCTAATTCTTGTTGTGCATTTAGAATCTTTTGAATGTCCGATGAAGGATTCTCTTCACCCATGCTGTTGACCATTTTGATCTTGTTCTGTGTTTCTGACCCGGTGGGAGTATTTTATTCGCTTACGCTGGATACGCTCCGATTCGCAACCACATTTGGTCAGAAACTGAACAGTAATGGTGGATAAAGGTGGTCGCCTTGTTGACCGGTCCTTTATTGACCCTGAGTCGATAGGTTCGATCTCAGGTGTCCCTCTGTGGCCACGATGGCACTTGCTGTGAGGATGGTGTTGGTTATCAAAGTGTCGCGTGTTGACAACTTTGAGAATGTGTCCGGGATTGGATTCACGAATCCTTTCCTGGGATCACAAACGATTTTATCAAATCGTTGACGGAACTGGTCGCCTTGTTGACCAGTCTTCCAACTTCCTGAGTCGACTTTTCTCAGGTGTCCTTAATCTGTCGCCTTGTTGACGACTTGGGCAAAAGGACTCGTATGGAAGATATCTCCAACGTTGTGTTCTATGGTGTGATCTCTTGGTGAGATCACGTCGGGGTCACCAAATGTTAATACGTTATCCTTAGCGTGAGTGGCGTTACTTCGCCTGGTCAGCACATAAACTGTCTACTGATTAGGTGTCGCACCCAGCACTTGGAACTAGGTGGACGGCGGAGAATGGTGTGCAAGATGAGGATCTGAAGACTAAAGCGACAGCCTCTGTTGATTGCGATGGTAGATGAGTAACAGTCAGTGGTATTCTGAGACTCGCAGTGGGTCAAAGTGCTATATGCAGTGCTGAGTTATTGCTCTATTTCCGAATTGTGGAGTCAGCTATTTTCGCTGCGTCGGCAGATTGATGACTGTTAAGCATACTGACGGTCGAGCTGTATAATTGCAGTATCGGCAGCAAGTGTTATGATATATGATTCTTTGTTCGACATTCGTAATTGCGATAATACTTATATTATGTAACTCGATGAGTCTTAACAGTACCTATGGGTATGGTCGGCACCGAACTAGTTGACTCCGCCGGCTCTGGAGATCCTATTAAAGCTTGACTTTCAGATACAGGGACTACACCGGAACTAGCAGTATCCATTGGCACAGGCGGATTCTACACTCGCATTTACTGTCGTTGAGCTAGCTTTTTTGCGTTTGGGCGAATCGGTTAATAATTTTTTTATTATTAAATTGTTCACAAACGGAATTTAACCCATCATTGAGCTGTATAAAAACTCGTGAAAGATTAAATCCACATGAGACCAACCCGCAGTTCAATGAAGTCTTTAACTCTGCCAGTGAATCCTGCACATTTAGAATGCATCACCGCATCGCAGAACCAACAGCAAACAAACGGGTCATTAGATGATGTCCTACAATTTTTCTTAGTACAGACAAGAGCCATTATAGGAAAAATATGTTAATTCAAGAAAATAAAATATAAAACAAGAAAGGAAGCTAACTTCGGCAAGCCGAAGTTTATATACTCTTGCAGTTAAAATAAAAAGTCAAAGAAAGCAACGTACATTTTTATTTTTAACAGTGAACTTAACGCTTTATTCCGTTTTCTTTAGAGTATTTCAAGGCGCTAATTGTTAACGATATACAGTGGCGGCATTTTGAATAATTTGTAGAAATTTTTAACAATTTTTCAAATAAAACTTTTGATCTTGTTGAGCCGAACAAGAAACTGTTTTCACGTTGATCAGTTTTAGCGTTAAGCTGAACCGAAAACTTTTTTATTATTTATTATTATTATTAGCTTTGAACTTAACTCTGAGCACTGAACTGAACACATGAACACTTTGAACTCAACTGAACTGAATACGTTTTGGTTATCATGATTTCTAATTGTTCAAAATCACCACGCCTACATAAAATTTAAAATAAAAAAAATCTTACTATTCCTATGGGAGCCTTAAGATATAGTGGTCCGATCCGGCTCGCTCCGACATAGCGACAAAGCTTCTATCGACCGAGCGTGGCTGGTGGGGCACCAAACAACTATAACGCACGAACAATTACAATGTAAAAACAAGCAAGAGAGAGTCAATGGGAATAGCACCCAAAAGTCTATAAGAAGTTTAGAGAGGTTCAAAGAGCGTGTGCTCTACAAAGCTTCCAAAGCTTACGCTCTCGTTATGGGAGCAATCCATCCAAAATAAAGCGGAAATTCCTACTTGGCTCGTGCTTGATTCCTTTTTAACTGAGCGCCATCGAACTCTAGAGGCCGTCGATAGCATCCAGTCTGCTAATTCACACGAAGTCCGTTCTAAAGACACAAATCGACTGGCAGAATTTCCAAAAATAAATTCCGTCAATTTTGCAAGCGAGCACCAGCCACCGCTTTCAGCGGCTTAGTGCCAAGAAACGGCTCCAGGAAGTACGCATCCACAAGAGCTACTCCAATTGCTTAGCGAACGACTCTTGCCGCAGTGATGACCACTGCCAAAAGTGTGGAAAGGGAGCGGCGCACCCGACTCATCAGCGAAGCCGGCGTACCCGACTCAACAGCAAAGCCGGTCAGCGCATTCTGCAGACATAGCAGAAGTTCGGTTGACCCAGCACCAGCTCAGCAAGGCGAGACACAATCTGGCACGATAAGCAAAGTGTGGTGACCTACTCCGCAATACAACTCATTCCATTACTCTTTACACTATATTTCCGCATCTATGTAGTATATAAGCATGTATCACCCACAGAAAAAATCAGTTATCTATTCAACGCATAACTCCGCGTTTTCACTCGCTTTCCGCCGGGAACATAATCGCGTCCAGACAATGATCTGCAAGTGCAAATTCTACTATTGTTGTAACAGTTAAAAGGAGCAAAATCCGTATAACAACTGTATATCAGACACGATTAAGATCAAACATTGGTGACCCAGACGTGATCCTTACATACTCAAGGATCACAATCAAGGGAATCTCTAGCTGATTCTCTTCGAACACTCCAGCCTTCCAAGCAATGAACACCGCTACAAGCCCTCAAGTTAAGGCACACCGCTACAAGCCCTCAAGTTAAGGCACACCGCTACAAGCCCTTCCAAGTAAGGCACACCTCAACACCAAGTTCCGTATATCAACATATTTTGGTCCACAAGCAACGGTTAGGATCAAACATTGGTGACCCCGACGTGATCCTTACATACTCAAGGATCACAATCAAGGGAATCTCTAGCTGATTCTCTTCGAACACTCCAGCCTTCCAAGCAAGGCACACCGCTACAAGCCCTCAAGTTAAGGCACATCGCAAAAAGCCCTCAAGTTAAGGCACATCGCAAAAGGAGCCCTTCTGAGCAAGGCACACCACTACCAGAATTAACAGGTAAGCATCGCTGATTACTCTACACTAGCCAAGAGACATGACAAAAATTACGAACTCCTTCATGATGGAAACAAAAGGAATTAGTCGAAAAATACGAAAAGATATTTGGGGTTAACATTCCGTCAGACAGCGCCCTAAAAAAGAGTCCTAGACGGTCACGAGATGACGCAAATCCACCAAATTCAGCACAAAAGGAGTTAGACGTATCAATAAGTCAGGCAATTCGCTTGCTGCAACTAAGATGCACCGAAATGGAATCCTCGCTCAGTCTAGCGGTACATGCAGCTAGCGTCACTCCCGCATTACAGCGCCATCTTGATGCCCAATGGATGAGAAAGGCCCATGACGACATAGTATTGGCCGCGTTCAGCAGAACAACATGATCACTGATCAATGATGGATCAGTAATCAGTGATCAAGTTTGTTCTGCTTAACGCTCATGATACATTTCGATGACGTAAAAATAAAGTATATATCAAATAAGGCGCGCGCATTTTGAAAAAATGTATTTTTCCCGCCCCCGCAACTCCAGGACTTCTCACAGCTATCGTGGATACATAAAAATCAAAAATTGCTGAACAATTATAATAAATTCTACCGAATTGATGGTTTTTCTTATTATTATGTTAATAAGTTTCGATATTTCGCCTATCGATACACGCCAACAGCGATGTATCATGTATTAAGAAAAGGTAGCGTACTTTTTTTACGCTACATGATCACTGATGCAAAATCCTTGCATCATGATCAGTGATCATGTGCGTTCAGCAGAACTATCGTAAGAAATCCATCAGTGATCAGTGATCATGTTGTTCTGCTGAACGCAGCCATTAATACCAGGTGCAATACAATTCGCCACTGCAGAATTGAACCAATTTCACGCTCTATACGCTGAGTACAAGATGACTCTATTACGTGAAAATAAAGCACCACTCAGGCTAGCACTGTCACAGGCAACAGTTACTCTACCCGAATTTCCCGGGGAATAATTGCAATGGCCACAATTTCACGACCTCTTAATGGAATTGGTTCACAATCAACCATATCCTTCTAAACAAAAGCTACATCTTCTGCAAGGAGCATTAAAAGGAGAAACCAGAAACATACTAACTGACACAGCTTTCTCCCAAGGAGAGTATGAAGATTAAAAACAAGATACCAAAAAGGGAAAATCTTAATCTTCGAAAAATCTCTAAGGACACTCAAAAGCCTAGAAATCGACACAAAGACCTGGGATTCAATCCTTGGGTTCCTAATACGAAGAAAGCTTGATCACAACACACTGGCAGCATTGGAAGATGCGGCCGACACACCCACATTACCAAGCGTTCTAAATTTCTTGGAACGACGATCCTGCATGCTGGAAACTTTAAGCGAACAAGAGGGAGCAAGGACACAACTTATAGTCAGCGCCAGCTCAACTAACCCCATCTCCAAGGTCTGCAATCAGGCGCAGCACACGCTCACTTACTGCAATTCATTCAGAAACATGACTCCAGACGAACGTCGAAAGAGTGTCTACCGAATCCGAGGATGTTCAAAATGCCTATCAGCATATCAGCATATCACAAGATTGGATTATGCCAGTCATCCAGAACATGTCGACACTGCGGACAGCGGCATTATTCAATGTTACACGGAGGTGCCTCAGCACCACAGACTACCGCAGTGGCCACGATCACGCACTCCGACGCCGCAGACAACTCAAGACCTCCCTCAGACAAGGTGTTAGTAAACTCATGTCAAGACACCACAGCTGTTAGGAACAGCTGAGGTACAACTGACGGGTCCAACCAACTTTCAAGAACAGTGTCGCACCTTAATAGATCCCGGATCTCAGAAAAGTCTCATTTCTCGAAGATTGGCAAATCGACTGGCGCTACAAGTGACGAACTCTGCAGTAACCATAGGCGGAATAGGCGGGAAGACGCAGGAATCTACGTCTCGTGCCCTTGTACAAGTTTCGTCACTCACGTCCAACTTCAAAACAGAACTCGAAGTCATAATATTACCTCAATTAATGACCGATCAACCATCTGAACCTGTAACAGAGACGCTAAACCTTCCAAGAAAGTTAATCTTAGCTGACCCCAAATTCAGAGAGCCCGGTCCCATAGACCTATTACTAGGTGCTGATGTATATCCACAATTAACAAGGAAGGAAAGCATGCAACTCGGACACAATAAGCCCCTGCTTCAGGACACCAACTTAGGGTGGATTGTATTAGGACCAACCCTCCAACATGCCAGCACGGCAGCAGCAGTGAACGTTACCATAGACCAAAATTAAACGCTAACATTAGATTTAGAAAGATTTTGGAAAATGAACACTCTGCCCATGATGTCTCCGCCAATGACGGCACAAGAACGACTCTGCGAGGAACATTTTCTGTGGAACGTAAAGATGAGTCCTGGCCATCGGTTCTCAGGAAGACTCCCCTTTGTGGAAGAGCCAACCAGTCTTGGATCGACGCTGCAGATAGCCCAGCGGAGATTATTCAGTCTGGAAAAAAGATTACAAAGGGATGTCACAACACGGCAAGATATACACAATTTATGGATGAATACGAAAGGCTAAACCATATGACAGAAATAAACGAACGACACCTACCAAGGAATCATTATTTCATACCTCACCATTGTGCGTTAAAACCCGACAGCTCCACAATAAAGCTGAGGATGGTTTTTGACGCATCCTCAATGAGTTCAAACGGAAAAAGTTTGAATGATATGTTTCGGTCCAATACCAACTGTTCAAGGTGAACTCCTGTAAATACTACTCAGGTTTCGATTTGTATTTACCGCAGACATTGAGAAGATGTATCGACAGATCTGGGTTCATCCCAACGATCGAGACTATAAATTGATTCTCTGGCGAAAAAGTCCAACCGAAAAGATACGATATTTCCGACTCAACACGGTGACCCACTGGCAAAATTCCTCTGGAAAATAACATATTTTCATCAGGTTTCTCCATAGAAGCGGAAGGGACACCTCATTCACCCCTTTATTTCTTCCATCTCTGCTTTCAAAATACACAGGGGGTGACACAAAAAGTATGGGGGAAAAGACGTTTCTATCTGGATCTCTGGCAGTAGAATGCAGGCCAAAATCCACTGGTTTTTCGCCTTCCCGCATTTTCCACACTTGCTCAGTTATGGTTTTCCTCTACTTGCAATATCTGCTTTTCCACACCCTCGCAGTTTTGGTTTTCCACTGTTTGGCAGTATCTGATTTACCACAATAAAAAATAACTTTTTTTATGTAATATTTGTATGTGTATTTATTAATAATATTTACAATCGAAGCATTGGGATTAAAAATTGTTAATGCCTGAAACATTCACGGTTTCTGCTTGGCCGAATGCAGGTCTTAGCTATCCATGTCTTGTAAGCCTGTCTTCTGAAAATATCAAAAATAATTAAGATATGAAAGTAAGACCAGGAATAATAAAAAGAGTAATTACCATTTTTACATCTCCATACAAAACAAGAGAGAACGTTATAGTCGGTTACTCAGGTAAAGGGAGTGCGAGGGAGATGGAGATAGAAACTTTGATCACGCATAACTTTTTAACGAAAGGTCCGATTTGAAAAATTTCTTCTACATTTCGATAGGTATTGATAAACACAATAAAACTGCATTTTTACTTTTCCGAAATAATTAAATTTTTAAAATCGTATATAAGCGCTTGTGGGCGCTAGAGGGGGCGTGGCACCGCTGCGTAGGAACTCCAAGAATCTTCATGCCAAATACCAATCCTCTAGCTTTTATAGTTTCCGAGATCTCAGCGTTCATACAGACAGACAGACAGACAGACGGACAGACGGACATGGCTAGATCGACTCGGCTAGTGATCCTGATCAAGAATAAATAAACTTTATGGGGTCGGAAACGCTTCCTTCTACCTGTTACATACTTTTGCACGAATACAATATACCCTTTTACTCTACGAGTAACGGGTATAATTAAGGGATCTCTCCAGAAATTATGCCTAGTTTGCCATGGCCGATCATTTACCCTCTGATCAGATGTTTAATGTCGGGGATGAGAATTATGAGAAGAAAAAATCAAATACGGGAAATGCAAGCGCAAAAGTTCTAGTTCCAAGAAGTCCCAATCGGCTTGGCTGAATAAATGTAATATTTATAGTATAGTAGGTATTTTTCGCCAATTCTATTCATGTTAAGTGTTATCAATACTACCAACACGAATTTTTATTTTTTAACAACACTTAAAAATGGGTTAGGCACGATCGTACGATCAAATTTTTTTATTCTATAGAAAATGTTTAAAAATGTAAAATACCAATAATAGTTTTCTATGTAAGTTAATGGCAATCCTTGATAAATTTGATCAAATTTGATCGTCTGACCTTGGCTTTATTCTATAATTTTTTTGAGTCCCGTCATCATTCTTATTATTATTTGTATTATTTATTCAATAATTATATATATTTTAAAAATCCTTGTTGTAGCTTTGAAATCAAATTGGCACAGAATCTTATTCAAAAGCCGAGTGGCAAGGAAAGTTTTGTTATTGAGTAAAAAAAATTAAAATCATCAATAAATATGGTTATAGTCATTATGGTTATAGTTATTGAGTTTAATTTATTTGATTAAAAATGATTAATATTTCTTTTACGAATTTTAAAAATACTACAAATTAAAGATAAATGTGAGAACAAGACTTTTGGGTTTTTTGTAAATCATAGGATTTTTGAATACTAAAAGTTTTTGATTTTTTTGTTTAAAACAAGAGAGAACGCTATGGTCGGGCTTGTGTCCCGACTATCTAATACCCGTCACTCAGCTAAAGGCAGTGCGAGGGAGATGGATATATAACATTTTTTTGATTGGGAATAACTTTTTAATGAATGGTCCGATTTGAAAAATGTCTTCAACATTTCGATAGGTATAAATATACACAACAAAATTGCATTTATACTTCTCGGAAATCTTTAAAGGTGTGGGCGCCAGACACATTGTAAAATCGTTAGTGGGCGATTGTGGGCGTTGGAGGGGGCGTGGCACCTTTTTGAAATAAACTTGCGCTGCGTAGGAAGCCCAAGAATATGTGTGGGAAATCTCAACCTTCTAGTTTTTGTAGTTTCCGAGATCTCAGCGTTCATTCGGACAGACAGACAGACGGACATGGCTATATCGACTTGGCTAGTGACCCTGATCAAGAATATATATACTTTATAGGGTCGGAAACGCTTCCTTCTAGCTGTTACATACTTTTGCACGAATACAATATACCCTTCTACTCTACGAGTAACGGGTATAAATATTATAATCGGGGTGCCACAGAAATCACACAACGCATAAGTGGCCTGACATAGATGCTATTCAGAAAACCACCCCATTTGACGCTCAGAAATTATCTATCACCACACCACTGCCTGCACAAAGGAACAGGATTTTAAGAACACTAAAAGCCAACTTCTCACTTTCCCGCTGGGGACGTACGGTACGGCATGTGCCCATATCTAGCTACAAGATGTTTGCAGCAACTAGCGGTCACCGCACCTACACATATTCAAGCTGGCGCCACAGCTATACGGCAGAAATTCTATGTGGACGACTGTCTATCAGGCGCTGACACACTGGAAGAGGCGCTTGAGCAACAAGCCTAGGTCCGGCAGCTGCTGGGTTCCGCGAATCTTAAATTGCGAAAATGGTGCGCGAATCATCCGTCGCTACTAAAAATCATTCCTAAGGAGGACCAGGAAATAGACCTTGATTTTAGCCGATTTTACTATCAAAACACTCGGGATTATCTGGAACCCACAAGAAGACCAATTACAGGGACGAGCAACCACACTCCACCAGGGGCCAGTATCAAAACGAATAGTGTGTTCCGAACTGGCTAAGATTTTTGACCCACTAGGATTATTGTGTCCAGTAACCACGACGGCAAAAATTTTCATGCAAGAGGCATAAAAAAGGGAATAGTCTACGAAGGCCCAGAAAATAAGAACGATAGTTGGATTAACGATATTAACCACAGAGGATCCTTTCAAGCTCTATTACGAATCACAGTCTGGATATTACGGTCCACCCACAACGTAAAGAATACTAATAGCAAGGAAACGGGGGCAATCACGCCAGATCAATTGTTCAAGGCCCGAGAACTAAAAGTAAAGGAAGTACAACAAACAACATTTTATAACACATTAAACAGTTTAAAAAGACACGAAAAGGTGGAAGCCAATGACCCATATCGATCATTAGACCCATTCATAGATGCAAATGGAATACTGCGGGTCGGAGGTCGTCTTCAAGAATCGGCACTCAGTTACAATGCCCAGCATCCGATATTACTACCATTCGACCACGAAGTAACAAGGTTGCTGCTGCACAACAAACACGAGCAATTCAAACATTGCGGACCTCAAATACTTAGCTAACAGTAGGCAAGAATTCTAGATAGTCAAGGGAAGGCAACAAGCGAGGATGATCGTGCAGCGATGTGTACGGTGTTGCCGGGCGCGGCAAATCATGAGCCCACTACCCAGGGATCGAGTACAAGCTGCGAGACCATTTAAGATCAGCGGCATAGACTACTGTGGACTACTGTGGGTACACTATAAAATTCGTGGAAAGAAACCACACAAGGTATATATTACAGTATTCTGCTGTTTCGCCACAAAGGCAGTGCATCTGGAAGTGGTCACTGATATCATGTCGCAAGCCTTTCTCGCAGCGTTAAAGAGATTCATCGGTCGACGAGGCTCTCCAATACGAATCTATTGTAATTTTGTAGGCGCCAGTAATCAGTTGACAGAACTTAAAAACAGAATTTTTGATCAAAGGGGCCAAGACATAATACAAAGAACATGTACTCAGTTTGGAACAGAGTTTTGTTTTATACCACCAAGAGCTCCAGCCCAAACGACGCACAGTGGCGCCTTTTGACTTTTTTTTGGTAATAAATCATAACTTTTGAACCAGTGAAGATAATTGAATGATGTAAACGGCAAATGATAGATAATTGATCCACCTTTCAAATTATTGCTTGAGGGAGTGGGCGTGGCAGAGGCGTACTTACAAATCGGCAAAGTCAGAATTTAAAAACAAATCCATTTTTTTTTCAACAAAAAAAAACTTTTTCTAAAAAGTTTCGGTTTTTTTAGTTTCTTTTTTATGTTGTAATTTTTAAAAATTATTAAAAAAAAAAAATTGGGGTTTTAAAAAAAAAAATTTATTTTTTTTAAATGTTGTTTTGTTTAGTTTATTTTTTTATGTTGTAATGTTTTTTGAAATAATGGTCACAATTTAGTAAACTTGGTAAATCCAATAGACCTAACATTTCTGGACTATAATTACTAGACTCTAACTCTGTGACAAGGTTGTGATTCCATGACCTTAAAATACAGTTTTGATTCGCACATACTAAATTCAATGCTTAGGCAGCGTAAGTTGTTTTGAGCTGGCAAAAGTGGCTATTTTTGTTTCTGAATTACTTTTAAACGTAATTTTTTTACAGTATACCAAAATTTAAGGAATCTCAAGGGCTATACAGTTTGAAGTTTTAAAGGAAATCGTTGAAACCGTTTTTGAGAAAAATAAAAAAGGCTAAAAAAAAAGTTTACAAAAAATTTGTTTTGTGCATATCTTTTTAAATAACAAATTACATACAGAAGGCGCTTAAAATACCTTTCAAACGAGATACAGCACAAGTCTGTTGCTTCAGTAGTTTAGAAGTTACGGCCTTCCGTATTTGAGCTATTTATAGCTGTTTTTCCGCTAAACTAGCGGGCTTTTTTTCAAAAGTGGTAGAACTTAAGTTTCTTATATCGAGCTGTTGAACATAATATCAAATTTTCAGGACTTTAACACAATGTTTTGGACAAATCTTTCACAAGGTTGCGCCATATGCAATTTCTGGGACCATGACTTTTTTACCTTTTTTGGCTCTTAAAACCGCGGACGCACGCGGTCGCATCTACAACTTTCCTAATATCAAGAAGAAAGTTCAAATATCGTTTTACGGAAGTATAAAAAATATAATATGAAAAATTTTTTTTTTATTTTCCATCAAAGTTGGAAAATATGGAAAAAATTTACGTTTCGCAAATAACGCATAACTAAGAGATGCGGCTGGCAAACTGCAATATGTTTTACTTTTTTTACTCTTAACTAAAACACCAATCAGTGGAAAAAAGAAGCAAGGCGATTCGATACCTAGTTTTTAAGATATACCCCCCGGGAGTGCGAAAAATTACCTAAAAACTGTGTGTTTTTTTAAGTGAAAAATTGTTCAACTTTGAAAATGCATATCTTTTACAAAAATTTTTTGATTTGAAAAAGGGTTACATATTTGTAATAGTGGATCAATTACCTGTCGATTGATATGGGTCGCAACTTTCTAGGACAAAGTCGAAAAAGTGATTTATTGCACGTTTTTTGGCCCAAGGCGCCACTGTGCGACGTGGCCGCTCAAACCCCGGGACACTTCATGCATCAGATTCAGGACAGGTCGAAGTGGACAAAAAGGGAGAAAACTGTACAACCAGGAAATCTAGTGGTAATAAAGGAGGACAACGCACCGCCACTCCAGTGGCCACTTGGACGAGTGTTAAGAACCCATCCAGGAAGAGACGGACACATACGACACATACGGTCGATATAAAAACTGCTGCGGGAGAGTGTACCCGGGCTATTCATCGACTAGCAGTCTTGGCTGTTGAGGAGCGTGCATCCACGGTAGAGAAGTTACTTCCAGAACCGTCACGACGATCCCCAAGGTTATGCACAAAATTATAATCTTCACGGCGCTTGCCCTAGTCACCCAGCAGGCTCCAGTGCCAGGGATACCGGTGAGGGTGACGCCATTCAATATACATACGTAGAGCTACAAGATCGTATTGCATTATCATCAGCAGAAGGACGAACGTGTCTTACTTTGACTTACGGAGCTTGGCAGAAGAAATAAGAGTATTTAAGCAAGGAGTAATGGGCCTAGAAAGCTACTGCAGCAGAGAAGGAACATGTGGAACAATAATTCACGCGCTAACGCAAGAAGCGGGAGAATTTGAGGACGCACAGGAACTATTCAACCACCGAAGACTAAAGCGAGGGGCCCTAGACCTCGTGGGAAACATAGCGAATGGGCTATTCGGAGTGTTGGACTCGCAATACGCGCAGAACATGAAGACAACGTTTAACAAGATAAAGGCAAAGGAGTTGGATCACACCCATCTGCTTGAGAAACAAACTTCAAATGACACGGGTCAGGTTAAGACGCACTACTAATGAATGGTCCGATTAGAAAAATGCCTTCTACATTTCGATAGGTATAAATATACACAACAAAATTGCATTTATATGTCTCGGAAATCTTTAAAGGTGTGGGCGCCAGACACATTTTAAAATCGTTAGTGGGCGATTGTGGGCGTTGGAGGGGGCGTGACACCATTTTGAAATAAACTTGCGCTGCGTGGGAAGCCCAAGAATATGTGTGGGAAATCTCAACCTTCTAGCTTTTGTAGTTTCAGAGATCTCAGCGTTCATACGGACGGACAGACGGACATGGCTATATCGAATCGGCTAGTGACCCTGATCAAGAATATATATACTTTATAGGGTCGGAAACGCTTCCTTCTAGCTGTTACATACTTTTACTCTACGAGTAACGGGTATAATGATACACCATTAACCATGGGTCCACAGCTGGTGCGTAATAGAAGGTGGCCTCCGGATCGCCGCATATAGTTGTCAGGGAGATCATCCAGCAACGATCAGTATTTATGAACTGGATGAGAGCAGGAAACTCCGACGATGTCGACAACCACACGGCGGCAAACGAAGATCGACATGGCTACATTAACTAACCGAGGTAGCAGTAATTTACGACTATTTATACAAAATAGGTGATGCTTGACTCAGCGCGTCGTACCAGAACGATTTTGGCAAAACAACAGAAGGTGCTAGCAATCGAGTCCGGAATCAGTGTCGGACTCCCAGACGTCAGTCTCACGTGGTGAAACTCGAACGCGGTGCCATCATCCATAAGGACGGGGCAGTTCAGCCGGACCAAGAAGAGGGTTCGGGGAGGATGCCAATGGCCACGGTACAGCAAGCCGATGGCACACAGCAACCAAACACGGTTCCTGCGGCGGTTGATTGTCAGCCGACGAGAGACCCTGGTGACGCCAGACGACACCCGGATCGCAGCCGGTTGGCCAACGAAGTGTAAGGCTATGTCAGTATACGGAAGCAGATGCATGGTTCGACTACGGAAAATACCAGCAGTGGCACTCTTTTATTGAGGGTCATCCCTCAATGGGGGGGGGGGGGGAGAATGTTCGTAACTAGCATTCCGAACCAACAACAGCCAAACTTGTTGCAGCTCACATCAGCTGTAACTAGCATGACGAACCAACAACAGGCAACGGTTGCATTACAACTGACAACGCAACGGCGGCAACACCAACTGACCAACTCACCAACACACCTAGCGGCGCACCCAACTTACCAGCGAAGCCGGCGCTCCCGACTCACCAGCAAAGCCGGTCAGCGCATTCTGCAGCCATAGCAGAAGTTCGGTTGGCCCAGCACCAGCTCAGCAGGGCGAGACACAATCTGGCACGATAAGCAAAGTATGTTGACCTATTCCGCAATACAACTCATTCCATTACTCTTTACACTATATTTCCGCATCTAAGTAGTATATAAGCATGTATCACCCACAGAAAAAATCAGTTATCTATTCAACGCATAACTCCGCGTTTTCACTCGCTTTCCGCCGGGAACATAATCGCGTCCAGACAATAAGTGATCTGCAAGTGCAAATTCTACTATTGTTGTAACGGCTATAAGGACCAGGTTCCGTATATCAACATATATTGGTCCACAAGTCACGCTTAGGATCAAACAGATATTATAGCGATTTAAAGATTTGCAAAATTTGATTTATAAACGCAATATATCTTAAGCCGATTCAAGTTTCAGGTACGCGTCCTAAACATTATCCAACGCATAACTCCGCGTTTTCACTCGCTTTCCGCCGGGAACATAATCGCGTCCAGACAATAAGTGATCTGCAAGTGCAAATTCTACTATTGTTGTAACGGCTATAAGGACCAGGTTCCGTATATCAACATATATTGGTCCACAAGTCACGCTTAGGATCAAACAGATATTATAGCGATTTAAAGATTTGCAAAATTTGTTTTATAAACGCAATATATCTTAAGCCGATTCAAGTTTCAGGTACGCGTCCTAAACATTATTTTAGAAAAAGACATTGAAAGGTACAACAAGTATTTTTCCTGACTTTTTTGAGTCCATCTCACGATAGCTGCACTTTTTCTATAAACGTTGTTCAGCATTTATAATCCATAGGTCAATACCTATAATAATACTAAATACATGCAAATAAAATTTCATTTCATTGAAATTTCTAAATCGCTATAATATCCAACAGCGAGCTAAGCCAGAAGAACGCCAAATGAGTTTTAAATCGTATTGATGAGTACTTTCAGGTTCTGAAATCGAAATTGCAGGCACATTTCAAAACCATAAAAATGTTGCACAATGTAAGTTAAGCCAGACTTAATCAGTTCATTTTTTCAAGTGATACAATAAACAGACGCACGTCGCGCAAAACCACGAAATTTTTCAACCGCGTTTTCGATTTTTATTTCTGCGCGGATTTCACCCGCTTTTCCTGGGACTAGCTGCATCTTCTACAATCAAGCCACCCCCATCCCAACACGGTGAATGACATGTCCTTTCTGTATATTCATACTCTTTGGTTAAATGTACTACTTTCTGAAAGCTTTTGGCTTAATGATGACTTGGTAATAAAAGAATTTGTTCCTAATAAACCAATAACACTGTGCCAAAAAACTAAAACGTTTATTTTTGGCTTATCAAAGTTAGGGAACTAAATACGAATCTACCCAAGCTTAATGCTGACTCCTCTGCATTTACTGATGATGTATTGAATTTTAGGGAAACTTGGCTGAAACCAGACATACCTGACTCTGAAGTTCTGCCAAACAGCTTTAATACCTATAGGACCGATCGCTCTTTACATAGGGGAGGTGGTGTGATGATTGCCGTTACGTCTAGCCTAACATCCGAGAGAATTCACTCTCATATCCCTAACAAATTTGAATAGTGTGAAAGTTTCCTTGCAATCCTTATCTGTTTTTGTTACATGTTCCTAAATTTCACCTGGCTCTGATTTAATAATTTATGAGAGCCACTTTCCAACAGGGACCTTTTGATTGTTTTGAGTGACTTTAATCTTCCTGATATTTCTTGGTCTCCTCCTACTGACTCACTTGTCGCTATACCTTTATCCGTCCATGATTTTCTGGATGGCCTTTTAGATTTGTAATGGGTAACCTTTAAAAATATATAGGCAAGATGGAAATCTCGGGTATAGCCGGCACGTATGAATTTTCTCCGGCTTCACTGGCTCGTCGGCAAATGGGGGGGATGTTATAGTTGCTATACCACGAGGCCTACTACCTTATTATTAAATTAAACGTGCAAAAACGAACCAAAAAAAATGCTAAACCGGACGGAGAGAACAAGTTATACGTATGACAGCTAGAAGGACATGCAAAGAAAATATGGATATCGGTTAGGGTCCGCTGATGTTGCTGCGGCCCAATATGCCCACCCAACCTTGGCCACGAAATTCCCCAATAAACTGATTCATGGCCCCTTTTGTTTTATGGGGTTAGGGGTTAGTTAGCGGGGATCAAAAAAATAGTTCTTTAAGCAAACATTATAATAATTTATTACTGACTAAAAATTAAAATATAAAATTTCATAGTTTTCTTCGGGGTTTTTCCAATATTGATAATATATAAATTAAATATAATTATTTAATCAATTACGTATTAGGAGTTACTTTTTCCGATTAAATTCTTCAGGCAAGTCTAAACACCAAAACCTCTCTTGTTTACCTTTTCATTTAATTTGCTTTTATATGTCGCTGTTAATTAACAGTTTTGGTTATGTTAAGTAAGGTAAACAAAAGGGATTTCTGTTCCCATGTTAGATTAGGGCAGACAGTGGCTTTACATAAGGCGAATGAAAAAAAACTCACAAGGGAAAATTCATATGTCATATTTCAAAAATTGGTTCAAAATTTAAAAAGATAACAAGTTCCACTCACTTTCAATTCGGCTCCAACGTAGAAAGCGCTTCCCAGAGGTTGTTGCTGTTGCTGCTTGTTGGGAGGGTTTTTAAGTAGATTATTTTTAACAATTTATTTAATAAAAGTTTTTTTTCACACTCGCACCGTTCAACGCGCACCGAGGCCCTTGGGACATTTTTTTTTTTTTTTTTAATAAGAAGACTCAAACTATACACTAAAAATTAATTAATCTTACGTAACTACCCACTATCTATTCTAATTCCCTTTCGCACATGCTCCAACGTTCGGTCATTGCTCTCTCCAGTAACTTCTGAGCTATGCTTTCTCTCCCTCTAACGCATACTCTGTTGGGGAGCCACTCTCTCACTGGTTCAAGTCCGGGCTACTTCCCTCTCTCTGTTCGCTCATTGATCCCTTCTCATGTTACCCGATGGAAACTTTTTCAACGGTCAGAAGAGTGCACCAAATTTGAATTTCCAACCGGAAATGGCATTAAGATTGATAGATTGGGCTTTCCCGGGGCGGTTCTGGCGTTTTCTCGTATTTTTCAGCATTCAGGTTACGTAATCACTCTGGGGTTACTCCGAGGGGTTAGGGACGAACATTTGGGTACCGATATTAATTTCTCGGCTCGCACATATTTCTACGGATCACTACTGCTCGCTTGGCTAATTTCAACCCCCAAACGTCCCAATGGCCTTTTTGCGCACGCGCGTTTCTCGAAAATCGGGCTTAAACCAGCAGCATTGGGGACGACGACGTCAGCTGCTCGCGTTTAGAATTTTACTGCTCTTCTTCTTCACCAGGTTGGTAGTCGCTGCTCTCTCTGGCTATTATTCTCCGGTTCTTTCCCGCTAGTTGCAGTTTGTAACTTTTGCCCAAAAATATGGGTGGCCAAACCCAGAGGATTTGACCAGAAAAGTGGGGTAGATAAATATTTTTTTTGGTTCACTTGGCTTTTGGTCGTAGATATACACTTCGGTTAGGATCACCCGCGAACAAGTTAGATCTATTTAACCGACTTTTTGGTTAACTAGCGGAAAAATCGAGTTGAAATTATTACTCCGACCTAACGACCTTCTCCGTCCGAGATATAAAACCAAAAAGAAGGTAACCTCGCCCTTCAGCTAGCACGAAACCCGACTTTCCCTTTTCCTTTTCCCAGCTACTTGACACTATTCCATGTTAATCTTCGTTTTCTTTGACCTTGTCTATATTCTGTTAGGGTTTAACAGAGCTGTTAAACAGATGCTCACTGACACCGTCTCGACTGCAAAACTCTGTATCTTACAGATAAGGTCTAACGGACTTCAGGTCTTAGCTTAGATCTAAGGGTATTTTAGGGGCAGCTACAAGATTCATTACAAAATCCCCCCTACCAAAATCAGACTTGGGGTTGGGTAACAAAACATCAGCAAGATCCACAAGACTGATAAAACTGAGCTGCTATTGACGCAAGTCCTTGGCGTGATAGGTTCCAATGCTTTTCCCTTGCATATCTTCCAGTTCATAAATGGAGTTTCCTTTCCTCTGTCTGATCCTTGCTTTCACAAACATCGGTCCTAATTTTGCGTTATAACCTGCCTGAAAATTGCTTTGTTTATAGTTTCGCCTATATACTTCCTGGCCAACTTTGTACTGCACTTCTCTGGCTCGCAAGTTATAATGCCGTTCGTTTCGTTCGTTCTGCTTGTTCATCATATCGCATGCTTTCTTTCGTACCAACTCTAAGGAATCTTCCCGATTGAATATGAATGCCCTATCCTCTAATAACCCTAACGATCGTAATAATGGGTAAGTACCACCAGACGTCACCATCTGCTGACCGAATACCATGTAGTAGGGTGTTGTGCCAAGACCAGAATGTACAGAGGAACGAAGCGCACAACATATTTGACTTAGGGTCTCATCCCAATCCTTTTGATCAGGCCGGATGTACGAGCGAATGGCCGCTATTACTGAGCGATTAACCCGCTCTGACGCGTTAGCCTGCGGAGCATGCACTGCCGTAAAGGTATGTTTGATTTTATTGTTCCGCAAAAGATTCTGAAAACTGTCAGCTCTGAACTGCGATCCGTTATCGGAGACAATTGTTTCCGGCATTCCAAAAGTGAAAAACAAATCATCCCGCAAATATTTAATAACGACGTCAGCAGTCAATTTTTTAACTGCTTTGAGAAAGACAAATTTAGAGTAATGATCTAGAACAATAAAAATAGCGACATTTCCACTTCTTGACCTAGGATACGGACCCAAAAAATCCACATAAAGACGTTGAAAAAACCTGTGCGACTCAGCTGGTTTCCCTATGGGTGGCCTCAAAGTAATATTCGGAGCCTTGGTCATTTTACATTGACTGCAAGCTGCAATGTAATCTTTTACATGCGCAACTAATCCTGGCCAGTAGAAATATCTCCTAATCCTCTCTAATGTTTTATGTACTCCCCCGTGAGATGCTAATGGGTCATCATGTCCCTTGCGCAGGACCTCGGATATCAATTCCTTTGGGAGCCATAACTTCCACGCATACGAGTCATGCAAGAGTTCTCCTTTAGTATGCTCTGAACGTCGATAAAGGAATTTATCCACTATTTTTAGATCCGGAAGTTGATCGATGTTGGCTGCCACGCGGTCCTTTAAGTCCTGGTATTCCGGCGAATCAAAATAAGGGGATTCCAAATCGACTAATAACCCGTTCTGCATATCCACGGCGGCTATATAATCTTCCTGGACGCGTGAAAGCGCATCAGGTACTACGTTTAACTTCCCTTTCCGATGTTCAATATGGAACCTAAAACCCTGCAGTTTTAACGCCCACCTGGCTAATCTAGAATTTAAATCGCCCTGCGTCATTAGCCATTTGAGAGACGCATGATCTGTAATCACAGTGAAATCAAGTCCCTCAACATAAGCTCGAAATTTCTTTATGCTAATGAGTGCGGCTAAGCATTCCTGTTCCGTAACAGTGTAGTTACGCTGGGCCCTGTTCAACTTTTTAGACACAAACGCAATCGGCATCTCTTCTCCTTGCTCGGTTTTTTGGACCAACACACCTCCTACTCCAGTTTTACTCGCATCGCAATGAATATAAAATGGGCGAGTAAAGTCAGGACTACGCAACACTGGAGCGGTAGAAAGCATAGTTTTCAGGACTCCGAATGCCTCTTTTCCCTCAGCTGACATTACAAATTTTTGTTTTGGTTTTAACAGGTCGGTCAATGGGGCTGCTACTGCTGCGAAATTATTTATAAACTTCCTGTACCATCCTGCTAAACCCAAGAAACTTCTTAGCGATTTTAATGTTGTTGGCAAGGGAAAATTTGCGATAGCTGAGATTTTTTCGGGATCTGTGCGGATTCCACCTTCTCCTATAATGTGACCCAAATACTTCACAGAACGCTTGCAAAAATGACTTTTCCCAATATTTATTGTCAATCCAGCTTTTTCGATGTGTCCTGCCACCGTGTGCAAAACCTTTAAATGGTTTTCAAAATTGTCGGAAATCACAAGCAAGTCATCGAGATAAACAAAAACTTCATTTCTGAGAGAAGCTGGGATAACCCTATCCATAAGTCTGGACATTGTCTGCGGCGCATTACAAAGGCCAAAGGGCATGACCTTGTAATGATAAAGAGGCCTACCTGGGACTGTAAAAGCAGTCTTGCCTCTCGAAGCGGGATCAAGTGGTATCTGCCAGAAGGCATCTTTTAAGTCCAAACTACTTATAAAAACGGCTTTGGGCAATCGGCTGAGAATACCATCAATCTGAGGCAGTGGATAAGCATCCTTCTCAGTTACCGAGTTTACTTTTCGACTATCTAAACAAAGTCTAACTTTCCCAGGCTTCTGGACTAGAACGACTGGCGACGACCATGCACTTTCCGACTCCTCTATTACCCCTAGCTGAAGCATTCTATCGATCTCTGCATAAAGCAGCTTCTCTATGGCCGGGGAAACTGGAAAATGCCTCTGTTTGATCGGCTTTGCGGTACCTGTATCTATGGTGTGAGATAACAAAGTTGTTTTTCCCAATCCCTTGGCAGCGAAAGACGGAAATTTTTGGATGGTCTTATCTAGTTTGGCACTTTGTACTGGGGTAAGGATATGGTGTTCGGATTCAGCTTCTACTTCTTCGATCGCCAGCGGACTTGGCAAGAGGTTAAAATTTTTCCAAAAGTCTATGCCAAGATATAGGTCTTGCTTCAGTGACGGTATTATAAATAATTCAATTTCATGTTCAACTCCCTTATATTCTATCTTAGTGCTAAATTTACCAACTATCTTTTGGTTGCTTCCATCCGCCGTACAGGCGCTAGATAGCACTCTTTTAAATGGCTTATTGCTACAAATAAATTCATTCGCTAAATCTCCGCCTATGCAACTCATTGCAGCACCAGTATCTAACAACCCTTCCCTTAATTTTCCCAGAAGATTTACCTCCGCATAAGGCCGCTTATCATTTTTGCTTCGACGAATCGCTCCAATAATCTTGGTGGTTTTCCAAAACTCTTTTAACCGTCGACTGCTACGGGACCCCATATGAGGAATTTCTTCCTGGCTGGTAGCGGAATATTTAATGAAGGCATCGAGCTTTCTATGCCAGAACTCGATCGGCTCTTCGCTATGGGAAGGTTCTTGAATGACTGTCTGCTGTATTTGCTTGCTTAATCCCTCTGAGCTGTTGGATTCGGTGGAACACTGATCGGCTGGCGTGTGGCTGGGGTGTTCCTTGGTGGGTTTTTTGAACACTTAGGACAATGATTTCTGTAGGTGTTTGGCCTACCACAAGTGTAACAAAAGACCTTCATTTTCGAATTACAGTCCTGGTACCTATGTCCTTCTTTATGACAGTTCCAGCATATAAGGGAGAGAGCTCCAATTTCTCTCAACTCCTCCTCTTCAAACTCAGATTTGTCTTCCATCGCGTCAGCTGTTAAGAGCTCTGCTACCTGTCTTTTAAACGGTGCGGCTTTTTGATAGCCGTGAGTCTTACGAACCTCATCCAGAAAACATTCCCGTTTTCTACAGATTTCTCGAAGAGTTTCCATTGAATCCAACGAAATATTTAATATTTCGTGCTGGATCTCAGGACGTAAGTTTCTACGGACTATCTCAATTAAAGTTTGGTCCGTTATAGGCTGATTTAGGCGGTCCACAAGCTTTAGTATCGCATCGTAAAATGCCTCAAAAGTTTCCTTGTCTCTTTGCTTGCGGTCCCTAATCATTTCGCGGATGTCTACATCCGTCCTGGAGTCCCTGAATTGTTTTTTCAGTGCTACACAAAGTTCTTGCCAGCGCACTACCCCCACAGCTTTATGATGCCGCCAAAAGAAATCGGCAGCTTTACCCTCGAACAACGTATTGGCATTGCTGCAAAGAAGTGTAAAGTTTCCTTCTAGGGTCTGATGAGTTAACGCCTCAACCCTATAAATAAAACTGTCTACACCCAAAGTATCGCCAGCTCCGGAAAACCGAAGTTTCCAGTTATTCATTATGTGGCCTACTTTGTCGGGCCTTTGAGACAGATCGGAAAAATTGCTTCTAGGGGGCGTTGGTCGTGATGCTGATTGGCCAGCATTATCTTGAGGGATAGCTAGCCCTAGCAGTTGCTCTAGTGGAACATTGCGGCTAGTATTAGCCGATTGCTGCTGAACCTCATGTTCTTGCTCTTGCCTGCTGCCTAACCGAGCTTCCACACTTGTTTGAATAAGCGTAGCCATTTTCTCGGTCAGCTGCGTTAGTAGATTGTTTTGCATCGCTTCTACAGCAGCTGCAATTTCCTCGCTTACGTTACTCATATTAGTATTTTGCTTCGAACTTGTCCCTGGACAATCTTCAAATGTTTCTGCTAAATTTACCTCGCTTGATGCACGCGAGAGTGATACAAACAACGATTGCTGACGCGTTTGGAGTGAAAGATTTGTCGGTTGGGATAGCTTCTGGGAAATACACTTTTTCTGGCAAACTGGACAGTTTGCCGATGCCGAAAAATGGGTTTTAATGCAGGCTTTGTGAAAATCGTGCCCACACTTTGTTGTGTATTTTTCGTGAGTTTCTATTGTACTATGGCAAAGACTACATATAATAACTGGAGGTGCTACCTCTTCCTCAGGAGTCCGATCTAATCCCATGGATCTCCTTTTTAAATGTGCAGCTAAAATTTTATTTAAACTTCAGCTTTATAAATTGTTTTAAACTCAACTAACTCTTAAATTATTTAAATTAAATTTTTTTTCGAAAAGATAATCCAACGATTTTGTATGTAAATATTTGATCTCCCAACTAAACTTTACCACCTTTCCCCTCCACAAATTAATTCTGATTTTTCCAATTTAATGCATGTGAAAAATGATTTTAAAAATATAGATTTAATGAACCCCTTAAATCGTGGATAGGTGGCAGTCCTGTGAACCATCGCTTCCTATTTCCTACTCGATTCAAAAAGAACATTAACGACAAGGAAGACTATAGATATAGTTCGCACACTTTACCAATTTGGCCGCAGAATCAGCTGTGGTCAGGTGTACCTTTTGAAATGAATCTCCTGAATATCCTATGCAACTGATCGCTGTCAAAGTACGCAGATAAAAGAAAAGATAAAAATTTTAAACGCTTTGTTAGACGTGGTCAACGGTCAGCTACTCATAGCCAATCTCGCTGCCATCCATCACCTAGTTTCAGCATCTCCTTTTCATCGAAAAATAAATAGAAAAATCGAACCCACATTAACATTGGACAAACTAGCCTCTCTAGAGTTGCTTAGATTGTAATCCAAATAAAACATGCGGACCAATAAAAGCGGAAAACAAAACTGATTTGCTGCTACTACTACTATCGAGGCAGACAAATCAAACACAAAAATGAAATTACAGCAAAAATAAATAGAAAGGGTCATACGTATAAGTGAGTCACACTAGCTTATTTTGATCAACTAAATCGAGAAATAGATGAAATAAACTAAAGCCGACACTTTGGGCGCCAAAAATAATAAGCTTATATAAATTATACCTGTAATGGGTAACCTTTAAAAATATATATAGGCAAGATGGAAATCTCGGGTATAGCCGGCACGTATGAATTTTCTCCGGCTTCACTGGCTCGTCGGCAAATGGGGGGGATGTTATAGTTGCTATACCACGAGGCCTACTACCTTATTATTAAATTAAACGTGCAAAAACGAACCAAAAAAATGCTAAACCGGACGGAGAGAACAAGTTATACGTATGACAGCTAGAAGGACATGCAAAGAAAATATGGATATCGGTTAGGGTCCGCTGATGTTGCTGCGGCCCAATATGCCCACCCAACCTTGGCCACGAAATTCCCCAATAAACTGATTCATGGCCCCTTTTGTTTTATGGGGTTAGGGGTTAGTTAGCGGGGATCAAAAAAATAGTTCTTTAAGCAAACATTATAATAATTTATTACTGACTAAAAATTAAAATATAAAATTTCATAGTTTTCTTCGGGGTTTTTCCAATATTGATAATATATAAATTAAATATAATTATTTAATCAATTACGTATTAGGAGTTACTTTTTCCGATTAAATTCTTCAGGCAAGTCAAAACACCAAAACCTCTCTTGTTTACCTTTTCATTTAATTTGCTTTTATATGTCGCTGTTAATTAACAGTTTTGGTTATGTTAAGTAAGGTAAACAAAAGGGATTTCTGTTCCCATGTTAGATTAGGGCAGACAGTGGCTTTACATAAGGCGAATGAAAAAAAACTCACAAGGGAAAATTCATATGTCATATTTCAAAAATTGGTTCAAAATTTAAAAAGATAACAAGTTCCACTCACTTTCAATTCGGCTCCAACGTAGAAAGCGCTTCCCAGAGGTTGTTGCTGTTGCTGCTTGTTGGGAGGGTTTTTAAGTAGATTATTTTTAACAATTTATTTAATAAAAGTTTTTTTTCACACTCGCACCGTTCAACGCGCACCGAGGCCCTTGGGACATTTTTTTTTTAATAAGAAGACTCAAACTATACACTAAAAATTAATTAATCTTACGTAACTACCCACTATCTATTCTAATTCCCTTTCGCACATGCTCCAACGTTCGGTCATTGCTCTCTCCAGTAACTTCTGAGCTATGCTTTCTCTCCCTCTAACGCATACTCTGTTGGGGAGCCACTCTCTCACTGGTTCAAGTCCGGGCTACTTCCCTCTCTCTGTTCGCTCACTGATCCCTTCTCATGTTACCCGATGGAAACTTTTTCAACGGTCAGAAGAGTGCACCAAATTTGAATTTCCAACCGGAAATGGCATTAAGATTGATAGATTGGGCTTTCCCGGGGCGGTTCTGGCGTTTTCTCGTATTTTTCAGCATTCAGGTTACGTAATCACTCTGGGGTTACTCCGAGGGGTTAGGGACGAACATTTGGGTACCGATATTAATTTCTCGGCTCGCACATATTTCTACGGATCACTACTGCTCGCTTGGCTAATTTCAACCCCCAAACGTCCCAATGGCCTTTTTGCGCACGCGCGTTTCTCGAAAATCGGGCTTAAACCAGCAGCATTGGGGACGACGACGTCAGCTGCTCGCGTTTAGAATTTTACTGCTCTTCTTCTTCACCAGGTTGGTAGTCGCTGCTCTCTCTGGCTATTATTCTCCGGTTCTTTCCCGCTAGTTGCAGTTTGTAACTTTTGCCCAAAAATATGGGTGGCCAAACCTATTCCCAAAAAAACAGGACTTAACACTTGCAGGATTACTACTCTTGCGAAAAACTCACCCAGAGGATTTGACCAGAAAAGTGGGGTAGATAAATATTTTTTTTGGTTCACTTGGCTTTTGGTCGTAGATATACACTTCGGTTAGGATCACCCGCGAACAAGTTAGATCTATTTAACCGACTTTTTGGTTAACTAGCGGAAAAATCGAGTTGAAATTATTACTCCGACCTAACGACCTTCTCCGTCCGAGATATAAAACCAAAAGAAGGTAACCTCGCCCTTCAGCTAGCACGAAACCCGACTTTCCCTTTTCCTTTTCCCAGCTACTTGACACTATTCCATGTTAATCTTCGTTTTCTTTGACCTTGTCTATATTCTGTTAGGGTTTAACAGAGCTGTTAAACAGATGCTCACTGACACCGTCTCGACTGCAAAACTCTGTATCTTACAGATAAGGTCTAACGGACTTCAGGTCTTAGCTTAGATCTAAGGGTATTTTAGGGGCAGCTACAAGATTCATTACAGATTTATCATTACAACAAGTAGCTTTATACGAAATAGACAATTATATGTTATGCTTGTTTCAGATCCGTCTGAAGGCACGGTATCTAGAATTGACGCTATTGTTGTATCCGAAGAGCGATATCATCCAACAATGGAATTGACATTTTGCGTCCCCTGCGTTGATACCTTCTCTCATTTAGTTTCACTAAATAAAATGAGATGATTTCGTAAATGTGACTATAACAAACTAAAGGGGTGAGTTACATATATGTACAACTGCAATTTTGTAATGTTTTTCGTGATTTTTTTATCCAATAAGGGATTGTGCTAGGATTTTGTGACTTGGCATGTTGATTACATTGTTCTTATATAATTTTTATTTTTAATTATTTTTTAATATTTTAAAATGGCGCACGTGGGTTTTTTTATGTCAGGGTTTATTTAAAAAAAGTAGGCCAACTGCGGATCGTGCACAGGTCGCTGTATAGATCCGATTTTAATGAAACCAAGTTTATTTTAAAGAAAGATATTGTAGAAACTGTCTGAACCTATAATTTTGAAAAAAAGCTTTAAGTCTCTCTAAATGGCAAAGTCACACATTAATTTTTTTCGTTTTTTTTGGGGGTTTATCCCTATAAAAAAGAACATAAACATACAAATTTCAGCATAAAGTAGGTTAAGACAGTGGGCAATTTCATTACAAACATTTCGGTAAAAGCAGCAAGAAGATCGGGGCATTACTATTTAAGATACACGATCCCCAGTTGGGAAAAACATGGTTTCGAGAAAAACGCGCTTAAAGTAATAAAATATAACTACTGCACAAAAAAGGCGGGTGTCGCCATCCTGGTAAAACTTCTAGAATATTTCGAATTTCTTCTTGAAACTTTCAGGACACATTCTTATTCTACCAATTTATGAAAAAAAAATTAAAAATAATTTCTTTTCTATAGGTATCTCCCCCCTTAACTAATTGATTTCTCAATATAATTGGACAAATTTGTACTATTGTATGGATATTGAAAAGGAACACTGAACTATAGAGTTTTAGGCTTCCTCCAAGGCTTGACATGACTCCTTGGTTCACCAATGCGCTTCAAAGACTAAAAACCTAAAATCAAGCACGTATAAAAATTAGGGTAAACCATCTGATTTTACGAAATACGTGGTGGCTCGTTTAGATTTAAATGTTCTCAACAGTCATTGCTATTTTATGGATTTAAATCGATGTAAATATGAATTTTCAAATAATCCGAAGGAGTTTTATAATTTTGTTAATGTCGATCGTAAGTCATCGGCATTGCCTTCATCGGTACGTTTAAACTCAATTGAGGCATCGTCGTAATCTAAAATTGCCAAATTTATTTGCCGAGTTTTTTCCAACCACTTATTGTTCGGGTGCTTTGTCGAATTCTAACTACCCTAATCCGTTAAATAGGCAAATTGTATTTTTCTGCCTGTAATTACCGAAAGTTCTCTCTTAAGAGATTTAACAACAACAACGCCAACTAATTTTCCTAAACCTGATGGACTTCTTCGGAGTGTGCTTGAGTGTTGGGCATCAACCATTTGTAAACCGATTAAACTTCTTCATTTGTCTATTTCATCGTCTGTTTTCCAACTCTCGGATGGCCAGAATTATAGAGGTATTTCTAAATTGTCGGCCATTCCTAAAGCATTTGAACGTATTGTTACTTCTCATTTGCAACATATATGTTCCTGGCTTTTATCACCGTTTAAGTTTGGTTTTGTTAAGCGAAGATCGACCACCACCAACCTTCTTGAATTGCCATCTATTGTAATAAATGGATTTATCAAAGAAATAAGGCCTTCGACTCTGCTAACCTATCTCTTCTTTTGTTTAAATTAGATCAGCTGGAGTTTTCAAGTAATCTATTAATATCGATTTGAAGTAATTTGGATGGTTAGACTCAGAGGGTTATGTTTAAGAACGCCGTTTCTAAGATGATCAACGTGACATCTGGAGTTCTTTAGGGTAGTCATTTCGGACCTTTGCTGCATACTTTGTTTATTAATGATCTTCCCTCTATCGTAACACATTCTCGTTTACTAATGTATGCTAATAATGTAAAACTTTGTTTGACATATATTAATATAGAGTCTGGTTTTGGCTTACAGACAGAAATTGATCGTTTTCTGGGATGGTGTGAGTACAATCTCTTCAATTTGAACTGCCTTAAATGCAACGTCTCTATAACCTTTTACAGGTGTTTGTTAGTTATTCGCTTCAAAGAAATAAGGCCTTCGACTCTGCTAACCTATCTCTTCTTTTGTTTAAATTAGATCAGCTGGAGTTTTCAAGTAATCTATTAATATCGATTTGAAGTAATTTGGATGGTTAGACTCAGAGGGTTATGTTTAAGAACGCCGTTTCTAAGATGATCAACGTGACATCTGGAGTTCTTTAGGGTAGTCATTTCGGACCTTTGCTGCATACTTTGTTTATTAATGATCTTCCCTCTATCGTAACACATTCTCGTTTACTAATGTATGCTAATAATGTAAAACTTTGTTTGACATATATTAATATAGAGTCTGGTTTTGGCTTACAGACAGAAATTGATCGTTTTCTGGGATGGTGTGAGTACAATCTCTTCAATTTGAACTGCCTTAAATGCAACGTCTTTATAACCTTTTACAGGTGTTTGTAAGTTATTCGCTTCAGAATTCGCCCCTCGACCGGATATATTCAGTTAACGATTTAGGTGTTCTTCTGGACTTAAAACTTAAATTTGACTGCCACATAACGTCCACTGTCAACAAAGCTCTTGGGTTTATAAAGCGTTTAATGTCCCTTATAAATCCGTCCTAATTTTGGAGTATTGTTCTTCGGTTTGGAGTCCACAATGTCAAGAGCACATTGACCATATTGAGTCGGTACAAAAAATTTATTTTCTTGCCCTTTGTAGTTTGTACTGCGATCAAAACGTAAGGCTACCTTCCTACTAGAGTAGTTTATTATTGCTTAATTTGCCAACACTTGTAAATCGTAGAGTAATGGTTGGTACTATTTTAATGCTTATAAAATCTTATGAAAGGTGATATTGATTCTGTAATCCGTTTAATTTTTATCGTTCCCGTTCGACTAACACGAAATTATTATACTCTTAATTGGTCACGATGTACACCAACTCTTAGTATCCGCGAGCCCTTTCGCGTTCTATGTAATAATTATAGCAGCCTCGCGAACTCTCATTTTTGCCCGAATTGATAAAAGAGCCCCGCGCGTAACAAGCACGTGCTTGGTGTCGTTGGGCCACTTGATTGTACTGCTCGTAGTCCATCAACGTCTATCATATAAATTTGAATGTAAAACAAGAGAGAACGCTATAGTCGGGTGGTGTCCCGAGTCGGGACTCCCGAGTATCTGATACCCGTCACTCAGCTAGAAGTGCGAGGGAGATGGATATATAAAACTTTAATTGCGCATAACTTTTTATACATTTTTAAAATCTTAAAAGATGAGACCGTTAGACACGTTTTAAAATCGTTTAAGGCGACTGTGGGCGTTAGGGGGGGCGTGGCACCTCGACGAAACAAACTTGCGCTGCGTATGAAGCCCACGAATATACATTATTAATACCAATTTTCTAGCTTTTATAGTTTCCGAGATCTCAGCGTTCATACGGACGGACAGACAGACAGACAGACGGACAGACAGACATGGCTAGATCGACTAGTGATCCTGATAAAGAATATATATATTTTATGGAGTCGAAAACGCTTCCTACTTTTTCACGATTACAATATACCCTTTTACTCTACGAGTAACGGGTATAATGAGCAGTTCGACCTCTATTGAGCAGGGTAGCAGCTATACCAGAAGAGGCCTTAGCTAGGGCTATTTTTTTTAAATCTAACTTTTGCCAACACTAAATTTATCAGGAAGGTTTTCCCTGTCCCTCCAGGTGCATCCAAAATTTTTTCACCCTTCTCAGGCCCAACGCGTTGTAAAATGGTATTGTATATGTCTTTTTATTCGTCTGTAAGTAAATTTTCGTTGTTGGTAAGGATAGTGTTGTTATTTTCATAACTTATTATTTTCATAATATTGGGTTGGCAAGAAAGTCATGTCGTTTTTTTCAATATTTTCAAAGATGATTTATTTATATCAGGACTTATAATTAATCAATTATGTATTGGCCGTTTTGTTCTACTACTTATGACCATCTCTCGGGCAGCTGCATAATTCCGCGCTCGAAGAAACTTTCCTCTGATGGATATCGGCCTTTGATGTGGCTTGGGCTGGCTCATCTTTCTTGCTCCATGATCTTTTTCGTTGGACATTATTGTAAACAACCCACTTTTCGTCGCCAGTCATGATCCGCTTCAAAAAAGGATCGTTTTTAATCCGTTGCAGCAGAGAATGGCAGATATTGATACGGTTTGTTAGGTGAATTTCCTTTAAGTTATGCGGAACCCAAACATCGAGCTTGTTTACGTAGCAAAGTTTCTTCAAATGGTTTCCAACCGTTGTATGCGACACAATGAGCTTCTCTGACATCTCCCGCGTTGAATAACGCCGGTTTTCATCCAGCAAAGCCTGAATTTGTTCGTCAAAAACGGCCGATGGTCGACCAGAACGTGGGGCGTCTTTAACTACAAAATCTCCAAGCCTGAATTTGTCAAACTAGCGCTGACATTGGCGATCACTCATGGCATCTTTACCATACACTTCGCACAATTTTTCGCGAGCTTCGACCGCTTTTTTTCCTTTTCGGAAATAAAAAAGCAAAATATGCCGAACATGATCCTCCTTGTTTAATTTGCTGTAGCTTCCACAAATGTTATCATATAATTACCAAATTTTCATCGATAGTACCTGAGACAATAAGCTGGTGCTCGATTAGTCGTAAATAAATTAGATTAAAAACGATAAGGCTCAGATGACACATTCAATTTTTAGCGTCAATTTATTGTGACAATTTTTCATTTGTGTGAGTTTAAAGAAGTGAAAGCGAGTCAGGACTAATATGATATCGCGCCTTTACTATTGGTGTTAGTAGTAGAGCAGCCAAAAATATTTAAATCTATCTCGCGCTCGTTTGAAGTCCCATTAAAGAAAAATTGCCACAATAAATTGACGTTAAAAATTGAATGTGTCATCTGAGCCTTACTAAAAAAACGACATGACTTTCTTGCCAACCCAATATATTATTTTCAACCAATTCATGTTCAATATAATTGGTTAAGGAAAACCATATTCATTAATACATGTTCAATATCACCTCTTATAAGATTATGCATATAAATGGTACCAAGCATTTTTCAACGATTTGCCAGTGTCGGTAAATTAAGCAATAATAATCTACTCTGGTAGGAAGGTAGCGTTACGTTTTGATCCCAGTTCAAACTACGAAGGGCAAAAAGGAGAAATTTTTTTTGTACCGACTCTATACGGTCAATGTGGACTTGGTATTGTGGGCTCCAAACCGAAGAACAATATTCCAATATAGGACGGACAAGGTAGGTAAATAGTAATTTGGTTATATAGGGTCGTCAAATTCTTTTGACCAACGCTTTATAAACACAAAAACACTCATAGCTTTGTTGACAGTCAGCATTATGTGGCAGTCAAATTTAAGCTTCGGTTCCAGAAGAACGCCTAAATCATTTACTGAATATATACGGTCAAGTGGCAAGATCTGAAGCAAATAACTTATAAACGTTGGAGTTACCCTATGAAAGGTCATTACGTTACATTTCACTCAGTTAAAATTTAAGAGGTTATTGATTGTAAGCCGAAACCAGACTCTATATTATTGTATGTCAAACAAAGCTTAACATCATCAGCATACATTAGTCCACGAGAGCTTGTTATGATATAGGGAAGATCGTTAATAAACAAAGTAAACAGCAAAGGGCCCAAATGACTACCCTGAGGCACTCCAGATGTCAAATGGATCATTTTTGAAACAGCGTTCTTAAATATAACCCTCTGAGTCCTCCCATTCAAATAGCTTGAAATCCAAGTTAATAGGTTACATGGAAACCCAAGCAAATCTAATTTGAATAAAAGAAGAGAGTGGTTAACAGAGTCAAAGGCTTTACTGAAATCTGTATATACAACGTCAGTCTGCATTATATTCTTAAATCCATTTATTACAATAGATGACAATTCAAGTAGGTTGGTGGTAGTCGATCTTCGCTTAACAAAACCGTGCTGACACGGTGATATTAGCGAGGAACATAAATGTTGCAAATGAGAAGTGATAATACGTTCAAAGGCTTTTGGAATTGCCGACAATTTAGAAATACCTCTATAATTCTGGGCATCCGCCTTCGCACCCTTTTTGTGAAGTAGAATAATAAAAGAATCCTTCCAGATAGTTGGAAAAACTGCTGATGAAATAGACAACTGGAAAAGTTTAAGAATAGGTTTGCAAATGGTTGATGCACAAAACTTAAGCACACACCCAGGAAGTCCATCAGGACCGGAAGAATGAGTTGGCGTTGTTGATGTTAAATCTCTTAAGAGAGAACTTTCGGTAATTATAGGGGAAAAAATGCAATTTTCCCTATTTAAGGGATTAGGGTAGATTGGTTTTGACCATGAAGAGGAGCTATAAGTAGTTTGGAAAAAGTCGGAAAATAAATCAGCAATTTCAGAATCTGTCGATGCCTCCATTGAGTTTAAGCGAACCAATGAAGGCAAAGCCGATGAAGCCAAAACCACAAAATCACAAAAACACAAAAAGCATTAGAGCGCGAGATCGCGAATTAAATCGAAAGAGAGCGCGAGAGAAAAGTCTTCTATCGACTGAGCGTGGCTTGTGGGGCACCAAACAACTTAACGCACGAATAGTGCGAGAGAGACTATGAGAATAGGTTTACAAGAAATTCGGCTGGTTCAGAGAGAGTGAAATTACAGTTATAATAGAGCGGCAAAGACCTAAAGGATCCGATAGTTGATAAAGATCTTCTGCCATGTTCAAGTAAGGCCAATGCTTTGCAAGTCATTTCGCCATTTATGGTTCATAGGTACAAAAATGAAGATGGACCTCATACCTTATGGAGTTAAAGTCTAAGGAAATAACATTCCTTATTAACTCCAGAAAAATTAGGTACGTCACTGTCTCGTCTTCTTCTAAGAAACTTTATATTGTTCCAAGTGTAATAAAATTGAACTTCAATTTTTACAAAGTTCAAGGAAAGCTCAATGTGTAGTATTCGAAGGAGTATTTATCTTCTTCGCTAGTGGATTCGGATCGTTTGGATTAAAGTACACGCGCTAACCAAGAATTCCCCACACGGCTTCCAAACTGCTTATATATCTTCCATTTTAATAAGCTTAAAATCTTTTTGAACATTTGTCGTCTTTCATGCACATATTATACTACTTTTAAGCCATAGTAGTATATGGACATGTGGCAGGCCACGTATTTGCCATTCTACTGTATACATAAAACATTGAACCTTTCCAATCAATTCGCTCTTAACTAAAAGCCCTAACTAACTTTTAAATGAAATGCTCGTGCTATTATATCATGGCGGTCATAAGCCATCTGACCGGGTAATAATGACTCTGTAATGCCATTCCACTTGGGAATGAAAGTAAATGTTACAGATAAATCAGTACGGCCATAGTGTCGGACATTTTTGTCCCAGCTGAGCTGGATTTACATCTTGCCTACCTACAGCGTTGTTCAAGAAGAACACTTTCTATTATATTAGGTTGTCAAAAAAGTCTTGCGGTATTTTCACTAGTTGGCGCTGAAAGCGCGTAGTTCTTGTTTTATTCGTCGCATCTGGTCATAATGTACCTTTTTTAAAAAGCTCATTTCACGCGCTAACACGTGTTTGATTGATTGTCTTTTCTTTTAAGTCGTTCGTGAGTTATAGCGTCACAATCATGGAGCAAAATAAAGAGAAAATACGGCATATATTACAGTACTACTACGATGAAGGCAAAAATGCATATCAAGCCGCCAATAAAATTTGTGCAGTTTATGGACACGATACAGTTTCCATTTCCACCGCACAACGATGGTTTCAACATTTTCGTTCTGGTGCAGAGGTGGTCAAAGAAGGAAGGCCTGTCGTAGAAAATTGCGATAAAGCCGGCATAGTAGTAGCCGTAGCATCGGTCAAGAGCTTGGCTTAAGTCATCAAGCCGTTATAAACCATTTGAAGAAGCTTTGAGTCACTTAAAAGCTCGATGTAAAAAAAGAAAAAAATAATATAATAAAAACACTGCAAGACTTTTTTGACAACCCAATAAATCTTAGATTTTACGAGCTCGATATATGTCAATATGTTAATTGATCTAGAGCCGTAAATAATGATCTGTAAAATAAAGTTCTCATACTGCACAAAGGGTCGCTTTGCGGTAGACCATTGATAAGAGTCCCGCTCAGGCAAACATATGTGGTCTGTGAGGAGTCGATTGGCTCCTCCCAAATAGCCACCCATCTCCCAAAATGTATATATATAACCCCCTACCTAGAATTAAATAAGGCTAGCGATAATGAAAAATAGTATTATAAGTTAGGTTTAAGGCTGCCAGGCCACACACGATAGTTAATAAAACTATCATCACCACCGAGATTTGCATCGCTAGCCTGGAAGGCTTACCCCACACCGACACACACATACCAGCACAGAAACAAGAAATTCACCACGAAAAGCGGTCACATGACCAAGCCTCGCTTGAGAGCGAGCGAGAGAACGCATGATCGCGTTGGAAATCAAGTACGCGCCCATGAGACAGAGCGAAAGGGAGATATGCCGAAACTTCGAGAAGCCAAGAAAACAGAACGGCGAAAAGTTTCACAAAAATACGAAACTCGAGGAGTTCTTTGAAAGAGGTCGAGTGACACGGACGAAGAATATTGGTGCGTAAAGAGTGGGCGATTTGCCACTCCCGGGCAAGTGCCCAAGCGCGGAGAAGAAGCAAAACGCTCAACGTGGACGGCAGGAAAACCGCAGGACAGCTGAAGGCGGCGGAACACCCAGTCGACGAGTGACGACTGACACGGAGAAGGAGCAGCAGAGGATTTGGAGAATAGTTGTGCCGGCCCAGGACCAGCGGCGGAGCACCAACTTTTCCGCGCGGTTGCGTGTGTGTGTATGCGAGAGCGAGACGGGTGAGTGCCAAGTCAGTGAGATCGCAACGAGTGGCCAGCGAAGCAATTTCGGCCAAAAGGCTGTGTGTGTATTTAGAAATCTCGGCAGGGGAATGAGAAACTCGCACAAAACCTAACCTCAAAAATGACAAATGCGAAACATAAAACAATGTAGCTAAATATGAAGAGCCCACATACCAAATGCAATGTATACATTTAAATAAAACCCAGAATACCATGAAAAACCTTAGATATATCCTTGTCAAAGCTAAATCAGCAAATATAAAAATGTCCAAGATTCTAATAAACGGCAAAGATCAACTTGAAGCCTAGAAAAATACACTATATTTTCTTGCCCACACTTGAACCGGCCCAAAAGCGCCCTCCAACGTTAACACGAAGGGGGTTAACACGATTTGTTTAACAAGACGTTGTGTCAGAGGTCAGGCTCAGCCGGCCGCATAACTTGGTCCGACCGCGAGTGCTGGCGGGTGCCCACGTAAGGCAGCCACATGGCCTAGAATTGCCAGGCGTTTCCTAATCGATTCCCTCTCGGTCTCTTCGGGGCGAGTGCCGCGAGCCAGACCCAGTACGCGCTACCGCCGAACACCCCCCTTCGCTCTTTGTTGATACCCCAAATCAAATCGAAACTGTGTTTTACTCAGTAACCCGGTGGCTGACAAACTACATCCCACGTCAGCCCACCGCTCATCGAAGACCCTAGTTCCAATCTTTATAAATTTGTCTGTAAAGAGATCCTGGCGAGACCGAGCTTCACCCCAGCCTAAGAAACTACTTCACAGTCTGGCGCCCGAGCAGGGACTTGGGGCTTACGAATATTAGATGATTTTATGGTCTAAAGACCCATCTGGTTACTTTCTTCGATTTGTGTTTTTTTGGGTACAGCCATATATGAACGAACTTTTGTTCAAGGGTATGCAAGGAGAGGAATGAATATCGAGGGACATGGAAATCGAGAACCAGCAATCAAGAAATATATATATATGTCGAGAGAATTAGTAATAATACAAATCAATGTTAAATATAACTGTGAGAAACCTGTCATTTTAAATAAAGTATTGAGAAATGGAAGTGTGACCTTCTTAGACCGTTTAAGGGTTTCAAGAGCGTGGCTAGGTGGGAACCCACCTTAGCCGAGTGTGGCGCAATTGTTGTTGCAACGTAGAGTTGTGCAAAGTAATAGAGTGTTCAGGACATTCTTTCGAGAACCTTCTAACGGGCAACACGAACAATTGCAACTCGCTGTGCGTCTTACTAAGAAAACCCAAGTGGAAGTTAAGTCATGACGGACAAATCAACTCGCGAAGCGGCTAAGAGACCCCTGTCTCCGACATCAGAAGACATCAGAAGTGGAACTCCCATCGCCACAAGAACATTCTGACAGTGTGTTGCAGGCGATTTTAGAGACACAAAACCGAAACTTCATAGAGTTGCTGAAAACTGTGCAAACAACATCGACTGCAGCCTCGCATAATATTTCGGTGACATTGCCAATGCTTAATCCTGATGCGCCTGGAGCCGATGCCGCAGCGTGGTGAAAACCCGTGGATATGATCTTATCCGAGCGTCCACTGGAAGGCGGAGCACTAGTCATGGCGCTTAGCAAATCGCTGCTAGGGAACTCTTCGCAATGGCTGTCGCAAATTTGCTTCGCTGGAATGTCGTGGCTGGAATTTAAGGATTTGTTTTTACACCGCTATGAAGGCATCGAGCCACCGTCTGCCGTATTGCTCAACATTCTCAACGGACCGCCGAGTGCAAACGAGTCCTTGTCAGTATATGGCAGCAGGCTGGTGACGTCACTGCTGACGAAGTGGAAAGGAATGAGCCAAGAGGAGATAGCTGTTTCATTAGTGTTGGCCCACACGTCCCAAATCGAGCCCAGGCTGCAAAGTTCCGTTTTCACTACAAACATAAAAACTCGGAATGAACTGCAGCAGCTCTTAAAGGCGTTTGCATTTAACAAAGTGAGCGACTACTCTGGATTGGATCAAGGACCGGACAGGAAGAAGGTTAAGGCGCAGGCGCAAATCAAATGTCATTATTGCGGCAAGATAGGACATAAAGCGTTTGAGTGCCGCAAGAAGAAGGAAGAAGAAAGAAACGTCGCAAAACCAAATCATCATGACGGCAAACCTTTGGCTGGACGAGAGAGGTCAGCAGTTACTTGCTTCAAGTGTGGCAATCCTGGTCACATTGCATCTGTATGTATGAAGGGATCGACATCGGCGAACAACTTCAACAACGAGAAGCGAGTCGACATGTGTGCAGTGTTGGAGCCAACTAGTATTATGAAGCAAATGGGTGAGAGTTTTATATTCTTCTTCGATTCGGGTGCCGAATGCTCTTTGGTCAAGGAGAAACAAGCTGGCTGGAAAAAGGATTTATAACACGGTAGTGCTAAGAGGAATAGGTGACAACATTGTTAAAAGCAACTTACAAGTATTGGCAACTGTAAATATTTCCGAATTTAATGTAGAAGTCCTATTTCATGTAGTAAAGGATAATTACCTTAAGTACGATATTATAATTGGTCGAGAAATATTGCAGCTAGGTTTTGGTGTCATGGTTGATGCTATGAATGTAGTGAGTAATAAAACTTCGATAAGTATCCTAGAAAATCTGCTTAACGATAATGTGGAATTAGCTGATAATGATAAGATAATATTAAGAAATATTTTAAATGAATTCTCAGATCGATTTATAACTGGCATGCCACACAGGCGTATAACTACAGGAGAATTAGAAATTCGTCTAATTGATGAACATAAGACTGTACAAAGACGTCCGTATAGACTAAGTGCAGAAGAAAAACTAATAGTCAGGGACAAAATTCAAGAAATGATTGAAAGCAATGTCATCCGCCCAAGTAGCTCTCCATTCGCTAGTCCGATGCTTTTAGTTAAAAAGAAAGATGGCAGTGATAGACTATGCATTGATTTTCGCGAATTAAATGCGAATACGGTGTCTGATAAATATCCATTGCCATTAATAGCAGATCAGATAGATAGATTACGTGGTAGTAAATACTTTAGCAGTTTGGACATGGACAGCGGATTTTATCAGATACCGATTCATACTGATTCCATCGAGAATACAGCTTTCGTGACTCCAGAAGGCCAATATGAGTTCCTTGCTATGCCATTCGGTTTGAAGAACGCTTCGTCAGTATTTCAAAGAGCGATTGTACGAGCCTTAGGTGATTTGGCATACTTGTATGCAATTGTCTATTTTGATGATGTGTTAATAGTCGCAAACTCCAAAGAAGATGCTTTTACAAGATTGAAAGTTGTGCTTAAAGCCTTGTCAGATGCCGGGTTTTCAGTCAATATAAAAAGTGCACATTCTTTAAGACAGGAATAGAGTATCTCGGGTTTTATATTAAAGATGGCGAAATTAAACCCAATCCTAGAAAAATAGAAGCTCTATCAGCATTAAGTCAAGCAACTCCTGCCACGCAGTTAAGAAAATTTATAGGTTTGGCTTCATATTTCAGAAAGTTTGTCCCACGATTCTCTGAACAGATGAAACCATTGTATCAGTTAGCTTCTAAGGTAAATGGATTTGCTTGGAAGGAAAATCATGAACGAATAGGTAAAAAGATGATTGACGTGTTGACAAGTGACCCGGTGCTGACCATATTCAACCCTGAGCTTCCGATCGAGTTGCATACAGACGCCAGCGCGGATGGCTACGGTGCAATGCTCCTTCACAGGATTGACAGCACATGTCAAACATTTTCGACATTATCTGCATGGGAGAAAGTTCGTCGTCCATACTGACTGCAATTCCTTAAAAGCGAGTCGCACAAAGGCTGAACTGACACCACGAGTACACCGATGGTGGGCGTTCTTGCAGGCATTCGATTTTAGCGTACAATATAGAAAGGGAACTCAAATGGCACACGTAGACTGCCTATCCCGAAATCCTATTCCAGAAGTCCCGAAAACTATAAACAAAGTAGTTAAGGTTCGCGTTGACTTGGCAGCGATAACGGATAATTGGCTAATCGCTGAATAGCAGAGGGACTTAGGTATAGTTGATATCATGACACAAATAAATGGAGGTGAGATGCAAGTTGACAGAGCTAAAACTTACGAAGTAAGAGCCGGATTGTTGTATCGCAAAATTCAGAGAAGCGGCAAGACTCGTTGTTTACCAGTGATTCCGAGAGCTTTTAGGTGGTCGGTAATTAATCATGTACACGAGGCTATAACGCATCTTGGATGGCAGAAAACTCTAAACAAGGTCTATGAACAATATTGGTTTGAAAGTATGTCGAAGTACGTCAAAAAGTTTGTGGAAAACTATATAACCTGTAAGCTCTCCAAACCCTCAACAGGCAAAGTACAAATGGAACTGCATCCCATTCCCAAGGTAGAAATTCCCTGGCATACCGTACATATTGATATTAGTAGGAAGCTGAGCGGCAAAAATGACTTAAAGGAGTATATCATAGTACAAATAGACGCATTCACCAAGTATGTTTACCTATATCACACACTGAATTTGGATACGGAAAATTGTATCAACGCAGTAAAGGCAGCTATATCACTTTTTGGGGTTTTCTAGCCGTATTATTGCAGATCAAGGTAGGAGCTTTGCCAGTGGTCGATTCCGTGATTTTTGTTCATCAAATAAAATGCAGTTACATTTAATTGCAACAGGGGCAAGCAGGGCAAACGGTCAAGTGGAGCGCGTGATGAGCAAGTTGAAAGGAATGTTGACAGCAGTTGAGACAGGCGAACGCTCTTGGCAGGATGCATTGATGGACAATTAGCTATGAACTGTACTAGCAATCGGGTGACTAATTTCAGCCCCTTAGAGTTACTAATAGGAAAGCAGGCAAGACCTTTGGGCATGTTACCCATAATATCTGAACCTAAGATAGATTGTAAGGAAGCTAGGGCAGAAGCTAAAGAGAATATGGATAAGAATGCAAAATATGACAAGAGTAGAGTTGATCAAAATAAGGCAAAAGTTGTGAAACATGGGATTGGCGATCATGTCTTGCTAAGAAGTGAGGAACGGCATCAAACGAAATTGGATCCCAAGTTCAAGGGACCGTTTGTTGTAACAGAATTGTTGGAAGGTGATCGTTACCGTTTGAAATCATTGACTAGTAAAAGAACATACAAGTATCCGCATGAGAGCTTGCGAAAACTACCAGATAATCGAGTTGCATCTGAGTTGCTCAAAAAGAGTGATGGCGTTGAAATAGACGCAGAAGATGAGTGGAGATCTGTCACCTAAGAGGGGTGCACAGGACATCACACACAGAGGCTAAGTTTGATCTATTGAGAGATTGTGGCTCTAAAGGTGCATATTGTCGCAAGTGGCGGCAAGAGCCTACACTGTGTTGTGCTAAATTGTAAGCCAAATGGTCGGGTTTGCGCAGAAGAGAACAAGCTACTAATAAGAAAGATTTATCCAGCCAAACTGTCATTTGAAGACACAAGAGGTGTATTGAGGGAATTAAAAAAAAAGTCATTAACTTAAAGAGTAACTTCAAATTTGTTTCAGATTAGCAACATGTGATGCCAATCCAATGTTAAGCCATGCACACGAAGACGTGTGATAGTCAGGATAGCCGTGTCGAGAGAATTAGTAATAATACAAATCAATGTTAGATATAACTGAGAGAAACCTGTGACCTTCTTAGACCGTTTAAGGGTTTCAAGAGCGTGGCTAGGAACCCACCTTAGCCGAGTGTGGCGCAATTGTTGTTGCAACGTAGAGTTGTGCAAAGTAATAGAGTGTTCAGGACATTCTTTCGAGAACCTTCGAACGGGCAACACGAACAATTGCAACTCGCTGCGCGTCTTACTAAGAAAACCCAAGTGGAAGTTAAGTCATGACGGACAAATCAACTCGCGAAGCGGCTGAGAGACCCCTGTCTCCGACATATATAATCAAGACACAGGCGGGAGAACTTATATAAAAGTATACCCAAATCAAGACCAAACATAACCTAAAACAAGAGGTTGTCCTAGGTAACAGACCACGTGGCCAACAGAACACGTGAGTCACATACAAGCATAGCAAAGAGAGAAAGACCGGGCCCTCTATGGGTGAACCAATCAGGCCGCGAGATTGTAAAAGCACAAGGTAGGGAGTAGCTAATCCATACTCCCCACAGCGCAGCCATCTTGTTTTTCACTCTCGTCGTCGTCTCTCTCACATCCACGGCAATCGACTGCAAGTACAGTCATCGGAATCATAGCAAGAGAACCTGAAAAACCATCGTCGCCGAGTCGACACCTTTTCCGCTACGTCAAGTTTTTACATCTCCTTCGAGAAAAATTTAAATCGTCGTCTTACGCCTTCTTGTTGTTGCCATCGCTCCGCTGGGCAGTTATTAACCCGTTAATAAATAAATATCTACATTTTCGCTGTTGAATTTTGTTTAACTTTTTGAGCTTCGTTTGACCCTCGTTAAAATTTTTGCCGCCGCACCAAAAATCTGTTTTTCCTCGTTCTCCGTTTGATTATTTTTCGCAAACATGGGTGCACGTTGGATTTCGTATCTCAGAAATCGAGAATTGGAAGCAATTTTGAAGGAGTTCGCCTTGGACGGAACAGGAAACGTGGAGGAGATGAGGAGCCGGTTGGCAGCCTTTAATAATCGTGACGATCACGTCTTGGAGATAGCCGAGCGTCTTCAGGAATGCGAATCGGAAATATTGGCCGCAATCAATGAGCGGAAGCAACGGACGCCGAGTCCAAACCCTGCGGGTCCAACCAAACTCCATGTTCCACTGGGATGCGCCAACACCGATGAGGCAGGGGTCGACATGGAAGTCAACACTGCCAGGCGGGATATTTCTTCCAGAAAGCCGGATATGACAGCGGCAACTCTAGCAGAAAAGTTGAGAAACTGGGGAATCACCTTCGACGGGACAACGGACACGATCTTGTTTATCCAGCACATCAAGGAACGAGCCACGGCTTACGAAATCAACGTTGAGAAGATGTCGCAGGCCATCCCTGGTCTTTTGACAGACACTTCCGAACACTGGTTCCGGACGAGCCAGCTACTGGGATAATCCTGGGCAAACTTCAAGAAGGCATTTCTTGACTTTTTCCTGCCACCGAGGTATTTTCAGAGGCTCGACGATGAGATCCGCACCAGGCACCAGCGACCAGGAGAAACATTTAAGCAATACCTTGTAAACATTCGATTGATGATGCACAGATCGGGATATAATTCAGAACAGGAGTTAGAATGTATTTATGAAAATCTACAGCTGTTTACCAGGAGACATGAATTCACAACGCTGGAACAACTGACCGCCTTGGCGGTCAACCCGCGATCGAGACACAGGAAGTCAGGCAAGGATGCTGGCTGAACTGCAGTCACCGCCGAAGAGAGTCGACCAGATCCCGTCGTACTCAGGGGCGCCATCAACGGGTCGCCAAGATACAGCACGACCACCCCGGCGAACATTTACACCGGCCGCCGTGGTACCGGAAATAATTCCTCGGGTGGGGAACGTGTCAATAGTGCCAAACTTCAGACTAGCCTGCAGGAATTGTGCGCAGGCTAGGCATTTTCCACACGAGTGTCGCAACCCCAGAGTTCTCTTGTGCTGGGAATGCGGTCGCCGAGGAATACGAACCAACGAGTGTTGCCGTCGCAGTCATTCGGGAAACGAGAGGAGTCTTCGTCCCCACGGGGAGCGGCCGGAGACTGCCAGGAGGAATCCCCAGAATTAAAAGATATTTTACAGGTCCAGGCGAGCAGAATCATCGCACAAGTACAGATTGAGGGTCGACTATTTAATGCAATCATAGACACCGGAGCCAGCAGAAGTTTCGTGGGCGAAAGAGTCGTTCAACTCGTGGGCACACCACATAACGTACGGACGGTACGCACCCAAGTCAGCCTGGCCGAAGGCTCACGCAAGGAAAAAGTCCAGTTGGACCAACGTTGGGTCACATTTCCACTCTTAGTCTTACCCTCCTTCATGGAAGATGTGCTGTTGGGCATGGACTTTCTCTGCGGCGTGTCCGCCACCCTCCAATGTGGTCGGGTTTCGTTACAACTTAACCCTCTTCTCGTAGCCAGCACCAGGAGTGACTCAGTTCTGTTCCCTCTTCTGATAAACCAGTCTTCTTCAGAACAAACCGACAACTTCGAAGCCACCGTCCCAGAACTACAAAGCAACGAACCAGAGCGCAGGATGCAAGCTGCCCCAACAAGCAGTGTTCTTGGGCCCAGAGAGTATAATCCATTTCGTCGGAATCCGAGTTCTGTATCGACAGAGCCAGCCGAGGAATCGCGATTGCCTTCCCCAGCCAGACCTGCGTATGCATCTGACACTGGGGGAGCATTAGCAGTAATCAAAGAGACCCCAGGGCCGGAGGATTTAGAGCCCTGGGTAATTCGTCGGACTGACCGGAGTGTCACACATCGCCGAACACTCGATCACAATTCGGGATGATAAGCCCATTAAACAGAGATATTTTCCCAAGAATCCCGCAATGCAGAGGATTACTGATGAGCAGATCGACGATTTGTTACGCAACGATTGCATAGAACCTTCTCGTAGCCCCCATAGTGCCCCTATTGTACTCGTGGGCAAGAAATCGGGAGAGATGAGGCTCTGTGTTGAATTTCGGCAACTGAATGCCCATTCCATCCCCGATGCGTACCCGCTGCCCAGGATAACTCACATTCCGGAGCGGTTGCGCCACGCCAAGTACATCTCAACTCTTGACCTGAAGAGCGGATACTGGCAAATCCCCATAGCCAAGACGAGTCGCGAGTGCACTGCTTTTACAGTTCCAGGGAGGGGACTGTATCACTGGAAAGTCATGCCGTTTGGCCTCCATTCAGCACCAGCCACATTCCAGCGGGCGCTCGACAGCGTAATTGGACCAGATATGGAGCCCAACGCGTTTACGTACCTCGATGATATAATCATCATCGGGCGCAGTCTAGAAGAGCATGTGCAGCATCTTCAAGAGGTATTCCGACGGCTACGGAAAGCGCACCTTCGCTTCAATGCAAAGAAATGCAGTTTCTTTTTAAGCGCAGCCTGGTATATCTGGGGCACGACATCAGTGAGGAAGGGATCAACGGCAGTACGGCAACTGAGCCCGCCCACCACATGCAAGGAACTACGTAGATGTCTGGGTATCGCGTCATGGTACAGGAGGTTTGAACCCAACTATCGTCTCTGTTGATGAAAAAAGGAAAGAAATGGCAATGGCAACAGGATCAACAAGACGCGTTCGAAGAATTGAAACGGAAGCTCACGGAGGCACCTGTGCTTGCCTGTCCGGATTTCAATGAGAAGTTGGTCTTACAATCCGCTGAAGAAAATTATTCAGCCACTGAGAAGGAATGCCTGGCCCTTATCTGGGCCATAAGGAAGCTTAGGTGTTACGTAGAAGGGTATCGATTTGAGGTGATCACGGACCATCTCGCATTAAAGTGGCTCAACTAAATCGATAATCCTACCGGCCGAATCGCACGCTGGGCGTTAGAACTGCTGCAGTATCAGTTTGACGTCACATACCGGCGCGGGAGCCAAAACATTGTCGCAGATGCGCTGTCACGACAGCCCTTGGATGTACTGCAAATGATCCAGGAGGATAAGCCTGGGTGCACATGGTATCAGCGAATGCTGAAACTCGTTCAGGACAAGCCTGAAGATTTCCCGGACTACGCGTGCGAGAACCAACAGTTATATCGGCACATCGGATCCCGACCCGACGATGAAGACTGCGTACCTTGGAAATTGTGTGTGGCCAAGGAACATCGTCAGCGAGTGCTGTCAGAATGCCATGACCAGCCCACGGCTGGACATTTCGGAATCAGAAAGACAACAACCCGGATCTCCCAGAGGTATTACTGGCCGGGTCTTTTTCGTGATGTAGCCAGGTATGTTCGCGAGTGCGACACTTGTCAACGGTTCAAGGTAAGCCAAAACAAACCAGCGGGTAAGATGTTCACTAGGCAGATCAGTGAGCCCTTTTGACACTGTCTGCGCCGGCTTCATTGGACCCCTTCCGCGGTCTAAGAGCGGGAATAGTATGCTGCTATTATTTTTCGATGCCTTTTCAAAATGGGTTGAGTTAGTTCCCCTAAGAAAAGCCACTTCGGCACACCTTGAGAAATCCTTTCGGGAGAGGATTTTAAATCACTTTGGGATTCCCCGCACCTTTGTTTGCGACAACGGGACCCATTTCACAAGTCGGTCTTTCAAAGACGAAGTCACGCCGGGACCGAGCCATGTTTCAAGATCACCCGTCGCGAAAGCGGAGTTGCTGCGCGACGTGTTTAAGGTGGTCCAAACAAACACCCAGCGAGCTTCGATGGAGCAGCGAAAGCATTACGACCAACGGCGCGCGTGGAGATCAACTTTGGGATCGCTGGTCCTCGCAAAGCAGCATCACGTGTCCAGGGCGGCGGATAACTTTGCTGCAAAGTTAGCACCCAAATACGAGGGGCCGTACAAGGTGGTTAAATTCATTTCGGCCACGATCGTGCGGTTGCAGCGCACACGGACTAAACATCGCAGGACAGCATCGCTCGGAGACCTAAAGGAAGCAGTCGACGATCCGGAGACCCAGAGTCCGGCACCGGTCGACCAGGACAGCACAGACGCAGCGAAGACGACAGAGCAGGTTTAGGGTCGGGTGACCCTAAACTCCCATGCAGAACGCCCGCACCGCGGCCTCATCGTAGAGAATATAAGTTAAGCCAGCGGTCGAGTGACGCTCAAAACCCTGGCCGAGGCAAGACCCAATTCACATGGACCACTGTGAAAGGAGCCAAGTTTGAGTCAGTGGGTGCCACTTGCTGGACGGTCCGCTTTCCCAACGTCCCCACTCCCCTCAGGGGAAACTCAATGCTCCCAGTGCCCACCGTAGCTTAGCCGCTCTAACTACAAACTAACAAAAACTAAAACGGTAACCTCTTTTCACAAACTAAAAACTAATAAAAGGTTATTTTCCCAGCAGCCGCCCCTGTATCAACGAAACCAGCGCTACCAGCGAAGTTACCAGCCAAGGAGGACAACGACGCTAAAAGACGCAACCAGTACCCACCGCCCGACGAAGATTGGGTGTGGCCGCCGCGACACTCCGCCGCTCCCTCGTCGAGCACGATTGCCCACAAGAGGGCACCCGACGTCGTGTGGATCGGAAGTTCCTCTTCCATGCAGGAGGGGAGAACTTTCGAGTCCACATAAACAAGAGGGACGAGATCGCCATCTCGTCGCGTCTCCCGAAGAAGGAGGGGAATGTGAGGAGTCGTTTGGCTCCTCCCAAATAGCCACCCATCTCCCAAAATGTATATATATAACCCCCTACCTAGAATTAAATAAGGCTAGCGATAATGAAAAATAGTATTATAAGTTAGGTTTAAGGCTGCCAGGCCACACACGATAGTTAATAAAACTATCATCACCACCGAGATTTGCATCGCTTACCCCACACCGCCACACACATACCAGCACAGAAACAAGAAATTCACCACGAAAAGCGGTCACATGACCAAGCCTCGCTTGAGAGCAAGCGAGAGAACGCATGATCGCGTTGGAAATCAAGCACGCGCCCATGAGACAGAGCGAAAGGGAGATATGCCGAAACTTCGAGAAGCCAAGAAAACACCTGAAGGCGGCGGAACACCCAGTCGACGAGTGACGACTGACGCGGAGAAGGAGCAGCAGAGGATTTGGAGAATAGTTGTGCCGGCCCAGGACCAGCGGCGGAGCACCACCTTTTCGCGCGGTTGCGTGTGTGTGTATGCGAGAGCGAGACGGGTGAGTGCCAAGTCAGTGAGATCGCAACGAGTGGCCAGCGAAGCAATTTCGGCCAAAAGGCTGTGTGTGTATTTAGAAATCTCGGCAGGGGAATGAGAAACTCGCACAAAACCTAACCTCAAAAATGACAAATGCGAAACATAAAACACTGTAGCTAAATATGAAGAGCCCACATACCAAATGCGATGTATACATTTAAATAAAACCCAGAATACCATGGAAAACCTTAGATATATCCTTGTCAAAGCTAAATCAGCAAATATAAAAATGTCCAAGATTCTAATAAACGGCAAAGATCAACTTGAAGCCTAGAAAAATACACTATATTTTCTTGCCCACACTTGAACCGGCCCAAAAGCGCCCTCCAACGTTAACACGAAGGGGGTTAACACGATTTGTTTAACAAGACGTTGTGTCAGAGGTCAGGCTCAGCCGGCCGCATAACTTGGTCCGACCGCGAGTGCTGGCGGGTGCCCACGTAAGGCAGCCACATGGCCTAGAATTGCCAGGCGTTTCCTAATCGATTCCCTCTCGGTCTCTTCGGGGCGAGTGCCGCGAGCCAGACCCAGTACGCGCTACCGCCGAACACCCCCCTTCGCTCTTTGTTGATACCCCAAATCAAATCGAAACTGTGTTTTACTCAGTAACCCGGTGGCTGACAAACTACATCCCACGTCAGCCCACCGCTCATCGAAGACCCTAGTCCCAATCTTTATAAATTTGTCTGTAAAGAGATCCTGGCGTGACCGAGCCTCACCCCAGCCAAAGAAACTACTTCACAGGTCTCTGCGTGGACCATCGATGAGTGTATTAATAGAAATTCGTGTTAGTTACGTAATTGAAATTTATTTATTTATTTATTTCATTCTTATTTCCTGGTGCTACAAGGATTTCCTTATGAATTAAACAAAGACTTAGTAAAATAAAATCAGTTTTTATACAGAACTCAACGGTGAAGGTTGCATATCGACTAAAAACTGACTAAAAAGCGCTTTGAAACATATTAAATGATTATCTTTGATTGATTACATTGATTGAAGAGCTTTTACCAAATCACGATCAGACGCATTTTTACATCTTATCACCAACAAAATATATTTGAAGATATTGTGCTTCTTTTTGCTTTGTAGGCCATAGACTGACAATTAGGTGATACCTGACCCTGAACCTTAAAAGTTGGCATGAAACCATTTTCAAAAATTATATTTTCGTAAACGATCTAAGAAGTGGGCATGATTAGGATGACCGAATAGAATTAGGCTTTTAAGGGGCTCAGGTAATTTCTTATTCATAAGACCAACTTCAATCATTTTGTCAGCACAATACGCTATTTGGCAATCATATGTAAATCCATACATTTTCTTTACTTTCTATAAAAAATTAACTTCTGGCTTATTCCACGTGAAACGTGACAGGCCCATTTGGGTCAAATCTCAGAATCAATCGAAACTTTTTTTTTCGATAAAGGAATGAAATATAAGGATGGGTTTTTGTTTTTTTTTTTTAACTCTTACCGTTTATTTAAAAAATTTTTTTTTTTAAATTAGCTCCGATTTTTCAGTTATGCATCACTTGAGACTCGTTTGAGTTATTTTAATATTTGGTATGCAACTTTGTGGGATATCTTAATATCTTTCAGATAAATATTTTTAAAAATTTTTAAATTTAAAATTAAGTATTTTTTAAGGGAATTTAAAATTAAAAAAAAATCTGTACGCCGGAATACACGCGATATCCGAAAAAAATAATTATCCTTATTTTGCTTCATCAATTCTTCACGAAGTGGTAAAATAAAATTGTTGTATTTGCAAGTCCTACTAGTAAAGACAACGATTTTAGTTTAGCAACTTTGCATCAAGCAACAACAGCGCAACGTGTAAGAAGAGAACAGCAATACGAGCACGGGAGAGCAGGAATAGTGCTTTCTCTTTCTTACACGTTGCGCTGTTGTTGCTTGATGCAAAGTTGCTAAGCTAAAAATGAAAATATGTGTGGGAAATCTCAACCTTCTAGCTTTTGTAGTTTCCGAGATCTCAGCGTTCATACGGACAGACAGACAGACGGACAGACGGAAATGGCTATTTCGACTCGGCTAGTGACCCTTATCAAGAATATATATACTTTATAGGAGCTTCTAAGATAAGCTAGGCTTAAGTAGTTCCTATTTACATGTGTACTAATAAACAGCCGCACGTCGCGCAAAACCCCGAAGTTTTCCACCGTGGTTTCAATACATATTTCCGCGCGGATTTTCGGCGCATTTCCCTGGAACACAAGCACCTTCTACTATCAAGCCACCCCCGCCCCAACAGGGTATAAAAATATGTTATAATTATAACAAAGAACGCGAAAGAGCTCGTGAAGACTAAAATTTGATGTACAACGTGGTAAATTAAGAGGATAATAATTTCGTGTTCGTCTAACGGGAACATTAAAAGTTAGGCGGCTTACAAGTTCTACAGAATCAATATCACCTCTTATAAGATTATGCATAAAAATAGTACCAAGCATTATTCTACGATTTCCAAGTGTTGGTAAATTAAGCAATAATAATCTACTCTGGTAGGAAGGTAGCCTTACGTTTTGATCCCAGTTCAAATTCCGAAGAGCAAAAAGAAGAAATTTTTTTTGTACCGACTCTATACGGTCAATGTGCACTTGGTATTGTGGGCTCCAAACCCAAGAACAATATTCCAATATAGGACGGACAAGGTAGGTAAATAGTAATCTCTAAAGATTATAAAATGAAGACCGATTTTTAAGGGGATACGACCACAGCCCAAACCTTAAGAGCTACAGCAGCCAAATTTTTGCACAGTATTTCATTGGGGGCGTAGGCGCCCACTAAGATCCGACATGTCCCCCCAGTGGCCCCAAACAGCTCCAACATCCATATTTAGAGCAAAAAAGAATTAGATGTACTTAAGCTTAACTTCTTAAGTGGTTGGAATTTCGAAATTTGGATTTTGCCGAATTTTAGGTCTTGAAAAGGCCTAATTAGAAATCTAAAAGAAATTTCGATATCCCCCATAATTTGGGGGCTACATTTAAAATTAACTTTTCGATTTTAAAAATCTAAACCGCTGCTCCGATCAAGATGATTTTTGGATCATTAGTTATTCTATGGCCCAACTGCTTAAGTTTTATTTTTCAAGTTTTTAACATTTTTTTAAGTATTTTTAACGAATTTATTTAGATTTTTTAAGTTATTGCGTTGCATTTTGTGGGAGCCTGCCGAGAGAGCGAAACCCAGAGAGCGGATGCCAAGAGAGCGACGGCCGAGAGAGCAACAGCCAAGAAAACTGACGAGGGGGTGGGGTAGTGCTGTGTGTGATAGGGAGGGGAAAGGGGCAATTTAAGTTCAAATTAGGTTTGGATTTTAAAAACTTAAACTGCTGTTCTGATCAATATGATTTTCGATCAATAGTCAGTCCTGTGGATCAAATACTTAGGTTTTATTTTTTAAAAAATATTTTTCATTTTGTAGCATGTGTACAATACATCTCTATACTAATATAATGGTAACATTAAAATTTGGTCAGTAGCAAAATCCACCCAGAACGGATTGACCTAAAAATCTAGAAAAATCAAATTAATTCGGAAAATAATTAGGCGCAGAGTGTGACGGAGAGATTTAAACAAAAAACGACCCCAAAGTGCCCCAAAAATCGATTTGTTTTTTTTTAAATTCTTTCTTTTGCCATTTCTCTGTTATAAATGTTGTTAAAATGGTTTTAAAAAATTATGTTCATAATCTTATGGCATACCCGCAATTAACTGCGTTTTAATTTTTTTGAAATTCAGCCTCCTTAACCAAGTCCCCAATGTTTTCAAATTGGTGACGTCACGGCCTCCCCATATGTTTGTATGTATGTTCTGCTGGCGCATGTATGTATGTCCTGTGTCTAAGTGTGACCGCGCAAGGGGAAAATGAAAATACCACAGGCAACAACATCATAACGCGTTAAAAATGCGCGGTTAAAAAATCGATTATATCGCAAATCTTTTCTTTTGCGCCTTTTTCTTAAGTAAACGTTAAATTTTAAAATATCGGTAGACTTACTGAAATCCCATTAAGCTGAATTTTACAGTCGAAATTTTCCTTAAAATTGCTTTTGTTTTTTCAAATGCAAAAGCCTGATCAGCAAACTATTTATTAGTTTTCAATTGTTGAGTTATCGACAAACTTTGGATTTGTAAAAAACAAAAACAAATAATGATTCGCTCTGCTATGTACACACACACGCACAAAATATATATGTCCAAAAAAAGCGTACAGCCATTAGATACATATATGCGTGTTTACGTTTGTGTGTGGGCATTGCAGCTGACTAAGGAATTGAGATCCGCTCAAATTCAAATTCAAGATAATACTTATATCCTTTTGCTAAAAGAATATTTCCAGAACAGATTTAACAAATTTTGTAACCGACTTTTGTGATTTAAAATTCAAATCGCATTGATAATATTAAAAGAACATTAAATATTCAAACCAATTGATTCTCTTGCTCTTTATTACACGTGCCTCATATTGTTTAAACAAATGCAAATGTTTAAACAAATGCAAATGTTTAAACAATTTGATTCACGGCGTCCCCCTCCACCTGTCTTCCTTATTATTAATATAATTCTAATCAAGGTGAAAAATTAATGATAACAGAAATACTAAAAACTAAATAATAATTCTAAAATGCGGCTAATATCCAGCTGATTTTGTGGATGCTTTTTATTAAATTAGAAGATAGACAAGAAACAAAGCATCAACATCGCCTTTGTTTCCCTTTGTTTTTGTTTTTGTCAACCTAATGGATTAAAAAAATATGTCTCCAGTCAGGTCGTAGATCTTCACTTTAAATAACACAAAACATTTCCTTTTCTTAATTAAAAAATTTAAAAAAATTTAACTTTTTTTGACTTTTTATTCTTCTCTATCTCATCTTAAGCAATAACAATAACACTTAGGATGCATTTAATCTTTTTCTTTTGCATACTTTTTTACATCCCATTAAATGACCCTTTGCCGTAAGTCAGTTAAGTGATAGTGTAGCTCAGGTGGTTAGTGTTGCACGTAAATGCAACATAACCTGTTGGTCGTGGGTTCAAGCCCACTTCAGTTCTTGCCAATATTGATGTTGGCATTATTTTTTTTTACTTTGTAAACTATTTTTTGTGCTATCCGTAAATTACGTAATCATTTATTCAATCTTATTTGAAAACAGGATTACATGGTGGACCATGTTTTTGGGGGTCCAAAATCGTCAAAATTATTGTTACGGTATAATTCATTTTAAAATACTTTTTTTCTGTTCGTCTAATTTACTTCTTTGGTGGAGTGCAGCTGCACATAAAACAAAGAGAGAGATGAGAGAAAAAATTAAATTAACGGTTTTTTTTGTTTTTTGTTAGATATATACGTAAGAGATTTTCTGCATTTTTATTTTCTCTTATTTTCTCAACATTAATTTTGGCAATTTCATCTTTTTCTTTTGCATACTTCTTTACGTCCCATTAAATGACCGTTTGCTGTAATCAATTTAAGTGATAGTGTAGCTCAGGTGGTTAGTGTTGCACGTAAATGCAACATAACCTGTTGGTCGTGGGTTCAAGCCCACTTCAGTTCTTGCCAATATTGATGTTGGCATTATTTTTTTTTTATGTGTGGAAAGGGGGTGGGGGAAGAGGTGTTGGGGTTGCTTTCCTTATAACCGTTGTCTAATGTGAATTCTTTTTTAAACTTCTTCTAAATCGTCAAGAGTATGTGATTTTTTATTAACCCTTTCGTTACCAATGTGCATAAAATTACCTTTTCTACATTCTTCGGTTGTGATAGTAATAGTACATTAATATTATTTGTCAAGCAATAACATCATTACAAGAAAGTAAACATAGCATGGCTTAAATGTTAAAAAAAATGCATATTTGTTTAAATTCAAATTTAAAAAATTAAGTTTAATTTTTAGAAAAATAAAGATAAATAAATATTTAAATTTCAATTTGTAATTTTTCTTATTATAATTGAGAGTAAAGAGTTCTAATATAAATAAAAACAATGAATAATCTTAATTATAGATTGTTTTTGAAAAACATTTTTTTGTTTTTGTCCTTCAATATAATTTATCGCCCTTAACTGCAACTCAAAATATGTGGCAATACAAAAAGTTTGCGATCGGTATTTTTAAAAAAAATTGAAAATTACAGAAAAAGATCCTACCATATTTAAAATCATTGGGACACAAAGGTTAAGTTCAAAGAGAGGGAAGTAAACTGATGGAATACGCACACATACATACATTCGTAATTCGGCAAATTTGGACTTATATATGTTTTTAGGCAGCAATTCTGTCAGTTTCAAAATGAATCCCCATGGAAACGGTGCTGGGCAGTGGGTTGCATGGCAACCCAATTACGCGGCAGCTCCAGCTGGCTATTATCCTTATCAAGCTGCAGTTCCGCCTCCAGTTGTGTGCCAACCCGTCCCACAGCACTTCACGCAGCAGTTCACGCAGCAGTTCCCGCACCATTTCCCGCAACACGTTGCGCAAAATGTACCGCAACATGCGCAATGTGCTCAGGGAAAATTAATAAATGAGCAAAAAAAAAAAAATTATATGGGAAAAAAGCGACAAAAAAACATGGTTAGGATTAACATGCAATTGAAAACGCAAAATAAAACCATTAAAACTTTGACGCAAACGTGCAAGAGGTTGCAGCACGAATTAAAAATTATGAAGAAGAAGGTAGCAGACCTGGAGAAAACCAAGGAAAACGTATCTCACCTCAGTCAGTATCCCACCTCAGTCCTTGCCAAAATTGATGTTGGCATTATTTTTTTTTTTACTTTGTAAACTATTTTTAATGGCCATCCAGATAATACGTAATCAATTAATGCTTGAAAACGAAGGGTGGGGATTGGCTTTGTCAGCCAAATGATATCTTATTAGAAAAAAAGGATTACATGGTGGACCATGTTTTTGGGGGTCCAAAAGCGTCAAAATTATTATAACGTTATGGGCCTATACTTAATTTTACAATATTTTTTTTTCTGTTCATCTTCTTTACTTCTTTGGTGGAGTGCAGCTGCACATAGAATAAAGAGAGAGATGAGAGAAAAATTTAATTAACGGTTTTTTTTTTGTTAGATACCCGTAAGAGAATATCTGCATTTTGATTTTCTCTTATTTTCTTAACTTTAATTTTGGTAAGAGGATTGAATCAGCTTCTCCTATACTTTAATCTGCCAATTTTTAACGAGCTTGGTGGACTAGAGTGTAAATGCATCTATGAGTAATGTATGCAGAATGGTTGAGGGGTTTTTCGTTTTATGGGTTCAAATCCCACCCAAACCTTCCTATTTTTTACTCATTTTTTTTAATGCAGATTTTAATTCACAACACAAATTTGTTTTACAAAAACTAATAAAAACGAAAGCTAAGAGAGGGAGTTAAGAGAAATATAGTGTGTAGTGATATGCTTTGCAAAACATACTTCATTACTTTGTCTGCAAATTTGGTTCACAGTTTTCTTTTGGCAATTAGTTATCGTTGAGTTCTCTTGATGATAAGAAGAAAACGTGTTAAAATCAATTTTAAAACTTAAAACCAGTTAAATTGTGATTACACAAATTTTTAATCAAACTTTATTTACGTTAACCATTTTGTGGTAAGACAGAATCTTTCCTAATTCAAATTAAGTTGATATTTGGTTGCCAAGGCGGAGAGTGTGTAACGATACTCTGTACACTGAAAATAATTTCAGTGGCGCAATTCAACCATTTATTAAAGCTATGCAACAATAAGTTGTTAAACCGATTAGACCTTGAGTTTAGAAAATAACTCTATAGCTGACCCTATAGCTTTTATGGTCAAAATAACAAACTTTTGTTTGTTGGATTGTGAAAATAAGCGTTAACATTTTGAAAAAAATAATTTTCAAAACTGTTGCTTTAACCAATCTATCTGTAATCGGCAGACTTTTTTTAAACTTAAAATTTCCTAATATTTTACAATTTAAATAGCTTAAATTTGTAAGCATTTTGGTTGCCAAGGCGAAGTTTTGTATAATAAACTCTGTAGTCTCAAAATAATTTGAGTAACGTCTATTAAACCTATTTCAAAAGCTATATAACAAAAAGTTATGTTAAACCGATTAGACCTTGAGTTTAGAAAATAACTCTAAAGCTGACCCTATAGCTTTAATGGTCAAAATAGCAAACTTTTGTTTGTTGGGTTGTGAAACTAAGCGTTATACATTTTGAAAAATATCATTTTCAAAACTGTTGCTTTAATCAACCTATCTGTAATCGGCAGACTTTTTTAAAATTTAAAATTTTAAAATTTAAATAGCTTAAATTTGGTTAGCTTTTTGGTTGCCAAGGCGAAGTTTGTATAACACACTCTGTAATCTCAAAATAATTTGAGTAACGTCTATTAAAATTATTACAAAAGCTAAAAAATAAGTTATATTAAACCGGTTAGACCTTGAGTTTAGAAAATAACTCTAAAGCTGACCCTATAGCTTTAATGGTCAAAATAACAAACTTTTGTTTGTTGGATTGTAAAATTAAGCGTTATACATTTTGAAAAATAGAATTTTCAAAACTGTTGTCTTAAACAATCTATCTGTAATCGGCAGACTTCTTTAAAACTTGAAATTTATTAACATTTCAAAATTAAGTTACATTTAGTTTTGCATGAAAATTATTTAAATAGCAGTTCATTTTCCGGTTGAATTTCTCAACCAACAAAATCCACCTGGAGTTCCCTTACACATTCTAAGGCTTAAGATTGGTGCACCAATTATGCTGTTGAGAAATTTAAGACCTCCAAAACTATGTAACGGTACAAGATTGCAAGTAAAAGCTCTTCATAAAAATTTAATCGAAGCTGTGGTTTTTACTGGCTGTGCCAAAGGAGAAATTGTTTTTATACCACGAATACCCCTAATACCATCAAATCTACCGTTTCAGTTTAAAAGACTTCAATTCCCTGTAAAAGTTTGCTTCGCAATAACGATAAATAAATCGCAAGGTCAGACCTTAAAACTAGCTGGACTAGATTTAAGGGACGATTGCTTCTCTCATGGTCAGTTTTATGTGGCCTGTTCAAGAGTTAGCTCCTCTGAGTCTTTAATTATTCTAGCACCAGAAGGAAAATCAAAAAATATCGTTTATAGAGAAGTCTTGCAAAAATTTTAAACATTTCTAATTAAAATGCACTGTGGAATAGGCCTCATGGGGAAACCACAAAAAATAAAACGCGCTAAAACCTCTACCTCTATGGTGGTGTGGAAATGAGGAATGATTTTAATTTAGATAAAGTAGCAAATATATAAAAGTAAGTCAAAAGTATAGTTTAATGCGATATAGTTAGGAAATTGCTAATCTTAATTTCCGCAGGCGAAGCTGCGGGCTACCCTGCTAGTTATATTATAAATTATTAATAACTTGTCAATTGCATATTACAAATTTGGATCCCACCTCTGGAGACGCCAACATGGTGTCCGGCCAAATGTCGTTTGAAGTCTTAGCAACCGTATTTTCTTATTAAGTCAGATACCGAATGACACCACTCAACTTTTTTCAAGCAATCAGGACACAGACCGATACAATAGGGAGAAGCTCCACTCGATTCCCACTGATCAGTTCATCTCGGAAGCCATAAACTCTGTGAAATCTGCACATATTAGCAGGGGAACAGATGTCTGGAACAAGCCAGGGCAGCCACTAAAAACATCTGAGACAAAAGGTTTGTGTACCTCTCTCATTTAAAAAACAACTACTAAATACATGATGACGGTCAATGTAGACACATCAGATGGTCTCGTAATTAGAGCCACTGGTGTTCTTAGGGAGATAGGTTTCAACACGTCCAACTCTCCGAATATTCTTTGGATACAATTTTTAGATGACAGTATAGGAGTAGCTTCACGATCAAATTGCAGTAATCGCCAAGAGGCTTCATGGACCCCAGTAGTTCATAAAAAGCTTTCAGATTAATTCTAACCAGGTCTCAACCATTGACCAAAAGCAATTTCAAGTGGTACCTGCAGAAGCAATCATTATTCACAAAAGTCAAGGCGCTACGTACAGCAAAGTGCTGGTTCACACTAGTCCTACCATGCAGAGAACTGCGCTATTTAAACCGTTCCCCCCAAGATCCGCCCAGGGATCGGTTTCAGAGGAAGAGCTTCGAGAACTGCGTTCCGCTAAGTTACTGAATACCCATTTCGATTGTTTATTCAATAGTCTGAAACTTCATGTCATTTTATATCCGTTACTCGTAGAGTAAAAGGGTATATTTTATTCGTGCAAAAGTATGTAACATCTAGAAGGAAGCGTTTCCGACCCTATAAAGTATATATATTCCTGATCAGGGTCACTAGCCGAGTCGATATAGCCATGTCCGTCTGTCTGTCTGTCTGTCCGTCTGTCCGTCTGTCCGTCTGTCTGTCTGTCCGTCCGTATGAACGCTGAGATCTCGGAAACTATAAAAGCTAGAAGATTGACAGATTGCATGCAGATTTTAGGAGTTCCTACGCAGCTCAAGTTTGTTTTAAAAAAGTGCCACGCCCCCTCTAACGCCCACAATCGCTTATATACGATTTTAAAAATTTCAATATTTCGGAAAAGTAAAAATGCAGTTTTATTGTGTTTATCAATACCTATCGAAATGTAGAAGAAATTTTTCAAATCGGACCATTCGTTAAAAAGTTATGCGTGTTCAAAGTTTCTATCTCCATCTCCCTCGCACTCCCTTTACCTGAGTAACGGGTATCTGATTGTCGGGGCACCCGACTATAGCGTTCTCTCTTTTTTTTAATTACGCTATTTATTCAATTGGGCATACTTTCTACCAAATTTTGGATTCTTTCTTTTGAAATAGCCTTCCATTCTTGCTGGACTCGTTGCCACAGCTCGTGCAGGTTTGCTGGTACCGATTCGCAGAGTCCCAATCGTCTTTTCACTATCGACCACAAATTTTCGATAGGATTGAGATCAGGACTCTGTGCTGGCCACTCCATTAACTTAAAATGTTGTTTTGCGATCCATTCTTTGACGATTTTAGACGTGTGTTTTGGATCCCCATCTTGTTGGAATGAGATGTCACTCTCCTTATATGCACATTTGTCAACAAAATCGCAAAGATGGGTCTGCAGAATTTCTAGATAGTCTTCTTCTTGTTTGCCTTATTTGCACACGAATGACTGCTGATTGGCTGATTTTTAACTTATCGGATATTATTCGTGTCGAACATCCATTTTAAGTTAGGTTTACTACTGAATTTTCAACGACTCTTGACAATTTCTTCATTTTATCATTTTCAAAACAAAAAAAAAAACACGTAAGATTTCGTACGGTTTTAGTTAAAATCTTTCCAGAAGCACTTTAAAACAGAAACTTCTCAAAAACAAACGGTAAAATTTTGCAATTAATCTTTCAATTAAATCAGCTGTGCTACTTTTGTTGAAAAATTCAAATTGAGCATAACTGAGTACATGCGTGTTAATTTGGTTGTTTATTTCTTAATGAGACCCATTAGTTTATTTTGTTATATTTTTTATACGAATTTGTTAATAAATATTCAAAGAATAAACACAAAAAATTTGGATTCATTTCCTTTACTAATAACTATTTTATGCGGACCCAAAGTCAATAGTTGCAAGCATGTACTCAGACTTGCACGCCACTGTGTATCCTATTTTTTTTAAATATATATTCGTGGTCTGTAAACTACATTTTTTTCTTGTGTAAAAATTATAATCCAGCCACAGTGAATATTTCAAAATCAAAGTGATCCCCCGAAATTGGCAGCTTTGCGTTTTTACTGTGTTTCCTGCTGCGTGCATAAATATTCATAAATATTCAAAAAATACAGTTCACTCTATCTACTTACATTTCGAGCTAATTGTTTCAATTTTGAGAAATTCCCGCCAACATATTTTGCTTTTCAACGTTATTCCGTTATTCGTCTCCAAAACTCCCGCAATCGGTGCCCTTACCCTGTCCAGCTATTCGTACATACATACACACGTACAGACATAAACATAAAAAACAAGAGAGAACGCTATAGTCGGGTTGGTGTCCCGACTATCTAATACCCGTCACTCAGCTAAAGGGAGTGCGAACGCTGTACTCGGGTTGGTGTCCCGACTATCTATTGGGGCTAAAGGGAGTGCGAGGGAGATAGATATATAAACAATTTTGATTGCGTATAACTTTTTAATGAATGGTCCGATTTGAAAAATGTCTTCTACATTTCGATAGGTATTAATAAACACTATAAAATGGCGTTTATATATTTTTAAAATCTTAAAAGATGTGGCCTCCAGACACATTTGAAAATCGTTTATGGCGATTGTGGGCGTTAGGGGGGGCGTGGCACCTCGATGAAACAAACTTGCGCTGCGTAGGAAGCCCAAGAATATGTGTGTGAAATCTCAACCTTCTAGCTTTTATAGTTTCCGAGATCTCAGCGTTCATACAGACAGACAGACGGACAGACGGACAGACGGACAGACGGACAGACAGACAGACGGACAGACAGACGGACAGACGGACATGGCTAGATCGACTCGGCTAGTGATCCTGATCAAGAATATATATACTTTATGGGGTCGGAAACGCTTCCTTCTCCCTGTTACATACTTTTGCACGAATACAATATACCCTTTTACTCTACGAGTAACGGGTATAATTACATATTTTCATCAGGTTTTTTCATACAAGGGGAAGGGACAAAACATCATTTACCCCTTACATTTCTTCCATCTCTGGTTTCAAAATACAAGGGGGTGAAACAAAAAGTAAGGGGGAAATGAGGTTTCTATCTGGATCTCTGGCAGTAGAATACAGGCCAAAATCCACTGGTTTTTCGACTTCCCGCATTATAGATTTTCCACACGTACTTAGTTATGGTTTTCCTCCACTTGCAATGTCTGCTTTTCTACACCCTCGCAGTTTTGGTTTTTCAATACTTTGCAGTATGTGATTTTCCACAATAAACAAGAGAGAACGCTATAGTCGGGTTGATGTCCCGACTATCTAAAACCCGTCACTCAGCTAAAGGGTGTGCGAACGCTGTACTCGGGTTGGTGTCCCGACTATCTAAAAATCGTAACTCAGCTAAAGGGAGTGCGAGGGAGATAGATATATAAACAATTTTGATTGCGTATAACTTTTTAATGAATGGTCCGATTTGAAAAATGTCTTCTAAATTTCGATAGGTATTAATAAACACTATAAAATTGCGTTTATACATTTTTAAAATCTTAAAAGATGTGGCCTCCAGACACATTTCGTTTATGGCGATTGTGGGCGTTAGGGGGGGCGTGGCACCTCGATGAAACAAACTTGCGCTGCGTAGGAAGCCCAAGAATATGTGTGTGAAATCTCAACCTTTTAGCTTTTGTAGTTTCCGAGATCTCAGCGTTCATACGGACAGACAGACGGACATGGCTATATCGACTCGGCTAGTGACCCTGATCAAGAATATATATACTTTATAGGGTCGGAAACGCTTCCTTCTCCCTGTTACATACTTTTGCACGAATACAATATACCCTTTTACTCTACGAGTAACGGGTATAAAAATAACTTTTTTTCATGTAATATTTATCACTATGGACGGCAGTCCATGTAGTGACGAAGCGCACCAGGAGAGTGTGCGAATGCGACTACTATATAGCCGCAGAATTGAAAATCTGCTGCGATGGTCCGATATAATGAGTGATACACCAATCGAAAGGTATCGCAAAAACGAACAGGATTGCATACCAAGACTTTAAGGAAATCAATTGGCTTGGGAGAGAGCGGAGAAAGTAAAAAAGTGAAAAATTCGAAATTTGGAGCTGTTGGGGCCGGTGGGGATAAATGCCCCCTCGCAATGTTTTAGTTATTTTGAGGGGTCATATGATGAAATCCGACGCTCCGTTCAAAAGTTATAGCCAAAATAAGATTTTCTTCTTCTTCCCAAATTGAAAATTTAATTCTGTTTGTCAGTTTGTGCGCTTGTCAGTCTGGAAATTTTATATGGTGTTAAACAGCTCGATATAAGAAACATTAGTTCTACCACTTTTGGAAAAATTCGCTAATTTAGCGGGAAAACAGCTATAAATAGCTAAATTTCGTTAGTTCGTAAGTTCTTCACTACTAAAGGTACAGACATGTGCTATACCTCGTTTAAAAGGTATTTTGAAATACTTCAACGCCTTTCTAACTTAATTCGTTTAAATACAATAGTTTAAAAATTATGATTGACCAATTTAAATTTAAATGTATATATTAGCTCCTATGAGAGCAAAAGTAAACAAACAAAAACTTCTGATATCAAACAAAAACCCCTCTTAACGAGGTAAAAAACTAGGGACGATCGCACCTTCAACATACAAAAGTTCTGATATCAACATTTGTGACGAAAAATTATTACACTCGTCATTAAATACACTTTCTAATATTTTCTCATTCGGCACGCTGTGAAGGGAAAAAGGCTGGAATAGTTTGCTAGGGCGGGCCGAATTGGAAAATGTTATCACTAAAATCACTAGTTTCTTACCTCGTTAAGAGGTGTTTTTGTTTGATTAATAATAATTACAATCGAAGCATTGGAATTGAAAATTGTTAATGCCTGAAGCATTCCCGCTTTTTGCTTGGCCGAATGCTGGTCTTAGGTATCCATGTCTTGTAAGCCTGTCTTCTGAAAATATCAAAAATAATTAAGATATGAATTCAAGACCAGGAATAATAATAAGAGTAATTACCATTTTTACATCTCCATACAAAATTAAGGGATCTCTCCAGAAATTATGCCTAGTTTGCCATGGCCGATCATTTACCCTCTGATCAGATGTTTAATGTCGGGGATGAGAATTATGAGAAGAAAAAATCAAATACGGGAAATGCAAGCGCAACAGTTCTGGTCCCAACAAGTCTCAATCGGCCTGGCTGAAATAAATGTAATATTTTGATTAAGTTAAACAACTAAGTTAGTACTGAAGTACTATTCATACAACCATTTAATGAACGCCGCACACCATTTACCACTGGTGAAGATTAAAAACATTTCAAGTGACACTGAAATGCAGAATTTGTGTTGAAGATAACATCTGGAGGCCTGATGGCGAAAATATCTGTGGTACTAACCTCTGTAACGCTGAAATTAAGATTGTTAAACGACAACATTTATTTTATCAGTCACCTTTTTCTTGTTTTTTAGATTTAAAATTTGTTAAATTCAACATTTTTTCACTTTTTCACGAAATTGAAACTTATGTGACCGTGCATCATATATTTGATAATACCAACATTCCGAAGAAAGATAATAATTGGTCATAATTTCGTTGTAACTTGAGGTCATACTTTGCCCGCGAATAAATATTTCCTTTAAATAATATTATTCAGGGACCGTAATCATTAAAGGTTACGTATTTTATACGTATAGTAGGTATTTTTCGCCAATTCGATTTCATGTTAAGTGTTATCAATACTACCAACACGAATTTTTATTTTTTAAGAACCCTTAAAAATGGCTTAGACCACGATAGGAGGATCAAATTATTTTATTTCATAGAAAATGTTTAAAAATGTAAAAAACAATATTTGTTTTCTATGTAAGTTAATGGCAATCCCAGATAAATTTGATCGTCTGGCCTTGGCTATATTCTATATTTTTTTTGAGTCCCGTCATTATTCTTATTATTATTATTTTATCCTTGTTGTAGCTTTGAAATCAAATTGTTACAGAATCTTATTCAAAAGACGGAAAGTTTTGTTATTGAGTAAACTAAATTAAAATCATCAATAAATATTAATATAGTCATTATGATTACAGTTATTGAGTTTAATTTATTTGATTAAAAATTATTAATATTTTTTCTACGAATTTTAAAAATACTACAAATTAAAGTTAAATGTGAGAACAAGATTTTTGGTTTTGATGTAAATCATAGGATTTTTGAATATTACAAGTTGGTGATTTTTTTGTTAAAAAATATTATAATCATAGTGCCACAGAAATCACACAACGCATAAGTGGCCTGACATAGGTGATATTCAGAAACCCACCCCATTTGACGCTCAGAAATTATCTATCCCCACACCACTGCCTGCACAAAGGAACAAAATTTCAAGAACACCAAAAACCAACTTGTCACTTTCCCGCTGGGGTGGTTCAAGGGTATCCAAAAAAACCGAACATTAGTTTTTTCAAATATATTTAAACAAAAATTCCATTTAACTAATAAAGTTCCAAAATTAATATACGCTTCCACGAGTGTCAGTGTGGCCATATTTTACTAGTCTGGTCTCCATTAAATAATTTAATTTATATTTTTGCGCCCAACTTAAATATTTACGGTCGCAACTATTCCTTAGAATTTAAATTGCAAAAAAACTGCACTATACAATCCAGTGTGACCGTATTTCCTTACGATTTTTAATTGGTTCCTAAATTTTAAATTGTTTATTAATTACTTTTCCACCTCGATAAGAAGTAATTATTTGTCATGGCCTCCCAAGCGAAATCCGCTCTAAATAAATTTATTGCCACAGCTGACTGTCTCAACCATTTTGAAGCCACATTAAACTTTCCGGGTGCACCCACACCAATGTTATCAGATTGTGATATCCGTCGCGAGCACGTCAGCTCCTTATGGCAAACAGTAAAGGAGGCTTATGACACATGCTCCGATCTACATAGACAATCCGAGTCTCACGCCTGTTGAAAAGCTGTGCCATTTAAATGCCAAAACTAGTGGCGAAGCTCATTCAATAGTTTCAATAGTACCCACTTACCAATGATGGCTTCCGCTCAGCTTGGACAAATCTAACTGAGCGTTTCGAAAATAAGCGATTGAAAGTAAACAGCCACCTGAAAATTTTTCAATGTGCAATCCATAGCACAAGAATCTAAAGCAGCCTTAAAGGAAATTCAAAGCACCATTTAAGGTTGCTTAACTTCCTTACAATTATCCGGTATAAATATTGAGAATTGGGAATCTATCCTCGACTACGTGTGCTCAACGAAGTAAAGTACATCCCCCTGTATGGGGTTTGAGGGGAATGCTCACGCCAAAAGGACGTTGACAGAGGCAGTGTCAAGCGGCAGTTTTCTCCAGATTTCCATATCTCGCTCGCTTCCTGGTGGAACTATACAAGGTGATCTCGTCGCGAGAGCTGCCCTCTTTTGAGGACGTTACTTGTGCCAGTCGTTTGTCAAACGTTGTCGAAAGAGGTTGTGTAGCGCTTTTTTTTTCGTTGTCTTCTTCTTGCTTGTGTACACAGAAAACGTTACATTTTGCAGCTTCGTTTTCTCTGTGTTTCTTGTTGTTGGCTGATGGCTGATAAAGCCATCAAAAGAATTTGTTAAAAAAATCAAACAGCTTGAATGCGTTTTTAACAAATTTAATGGCAAAACAATTTGTGAAAATCGATTTTTGATGGTCGATATGATCAAAGACAGTATTGCCATTCAATTGGGCGAAAAAAAAAATATTTTTTTTTTAAACTCGCATAAAATTTAGAATTAAGAGCTTGAACAAAAAGTTAAAAGTCCAGAAACAAAAACAAAGGTTAGTTGGCCACAAAAAAATGTTCAAAATATTACTATAAATAGTTTTCTTGACCTTATTTTATATTTAAGTAATTAATATTTATACAATGTAACGCAGTTCTCTGGCCGGGGTAGAATCTCAATCGGGGCCAAGGAACCTATACAAGAAATTTATATAGAAGGGTGGGACCTGTAGTAGGAATTTGTATGGGCTGTTTCCGCACGGATTCTAATCGCCGAGTATGCCTCTGCGCGCAAGAACCGTTGGTCAAACCGATCTGAACACGAGGTTGACGACAAGGCATCTATTAAAGCGCCGCCTAGCGGCCTGCGGTGGGAATAGGGCCGACCACACTGCTTGGTGGGAAACCCAGGGAGGATCCTGTTTGAGGCGCCCCCTGGTGATAGAATGAGGTACTCAGTGGGTGATCGCACTGCTTGGTGGGGAACTTGGATGAGACCCGTCAGTGGTGCCCTCTGGTGGCGGGGCGAGATACTAGAAAGGACGATCGCACTGCTTGGTAGTGAACTTGGATGATACCCGTCAATAACGCCCCCTGGTGGCAGAGCGCGACACTGAAAGGACGATCGCGCTGCTTGGCAGTGGACTCGGATGATTCCGATTGGAGTTGGCTGCGGGGCTACGGGAGGGGTACTCCGCCGGGCGTGAACGGCGGCGTGGATCTGCTCCTGGTGAGCTTGGGGTCTACGGGGGTCGTCCACTCCGGATATACTCGGAGAATACAGGTTTCTACACTCCGGGTATTCTCGGAGTCTACTAGGGTTCTACGCTCCGGATATTCTCGGAGATTACTACGGTTCTACGCTCCGGATATTCTCGGAGATTACTATGGTTCTACGCTCCGGATATTCTCGGAGATTACTACGGTTCTACGCTCCGGATATTCTCGGAGACCTAAGGGGGGGGGGGTTCTACACTCCGGCTAGGCTCAGAGTCTACGAGGATTCTAAGGAGGGAACTCTCGGCCGAAATACGTCGTGGGGATGTGAAATCCAAACACGCGCCGTAGATCAGGGTCGAGAACAGGTGGAGTTAGAAGAGGAAGAGTGTACCAGTAAAGAAATAACACGCGGAGTTTTAGTTCTTCGATTTCAGTCCTATATTTGATAGTTATTATGGCTGCAGCCCTCACAATCACTGTTTCCTGCTTACGTGTAACTCTGGTGGCGGTGTAGTGGAGATGCGGGGCACTGCGAATGAGGGGGTACGGCGTCTGGCGTAGGTTCTCGGCTTGCAAGGCTATCTCTATGTCTCGGTACTCGTGAGTCGGAGGGGTTCTCGAGCATACGTCCACTCGCGGCGAAAGGTCGAAACGAAAGAGAGCGAGTCAGATTCCTAGAGATCGCACTACAGCTGGCGTCGTGTTCCCTGAACTAGTTCCCTGTTATCGATGGTGTTATCGATCGCCGACCCCACGAGTGCGATAACGGGTTAAGGGGGTTCTGTCCAGGGTGTGTGTCTTGGCTTCAAATTTAAACACCAGCTGACTTAGTTTCCTTAATTACTATTATTTCAATTCATGACATGGGGACTTCGTGTCCAAACTTATAGCTACTTATAGCCTATTTACACTAGGGTGGAGTTATGGAGTTATGGGGTTATTGACATAACCCTGTTTTTTTACATAGGCTGTGTATAGGCAACTAGATGTGGGCAAAAGTAGAGTACTTTTAGGGTCTTTGGTATTTCTGAGTATTTTATTGTATTTTTCGGTATATTTTGTATTTATTACCTATCGTTGAAGGTCCATCCCTAGTGAAATAAACAACACAAACAACAAACACTAGATGTCATTACTCGATATTTGGAGTTAACCCAGTGGAAACACTTTTTTGGAGTAATCGGGTTACTGGCTCACTCGATAGGTTACCCCACATAGTGTGACTAGACTATTACACTTATAGCTACTTAGCTACTTATAGCCTATTTACACTAGGGTGGAGTTATGGAGTTATGGGGTTATTGACATAACCCTGTTTTTTTACATAGGCTGTGTATAGGCAACTAGATGTGGGCAAAAGTAGAGTACTTTTAGGGTCTTTTGGTATTTCTGAGTATTTTATTGTATTTTTCGGTATATTTTGTATTTATTACCTATCGTTGAAGGTCCATCCCTAGTGAAATAAACAACACAAACAACAAACACTAGATGTCATTACTCGATATTTGGAGTTAACCCAGTGGAAACACTTTTTTGGAGTAATCGGGTTACTGGCTCACTCGATAGGTTACCCCACATAGTGTGACTAGACTATTACACTTATAGCTACTTACAAAACTAAATACTAATAGGGGTGACTACGATAATCCTCGGCACGATTTGCAAGATTTGTACGCCCTTGGTTTAGGGCGTTACATCCCCTCCCTACTTCGGGGAAGAAACGAAATGTTTCCCGCGCCGTTCGGTTTCAGGGTGACCAGATAGGAGCCCTCCTCGGTCGGGACCCTGAAGCGTTGTCGTGCGATGCGGGCTGCAGGACGTCGGACGCAGATGGCCTGCCAGACGGTGGCCGGGACTTGGCCGTCGGTGGTGTTACATGTCCACCCCGCCGGAAGCGGGTGGCGCTCGCCACCGGGGGATGAACAGCTTTCGGTGGCCAAGTGATCCATAGTTGGGGCTGTCGTTGTGGTCGGCGGGGTGTCGACCTGGTTCGAGAGCCATTCGTGTGGCGGCTCCCAGCATAGCCTCTCCATTTCGGGCGAGATTTGCCCCAGCAAGAGGTCAAGGGTCGTGGGCGACATTCCCATCACGGTGTCCGATGGAGTGGAGACTGCTGTCGTGGGGAGGGGAAAGTCATGGGTGGCTGCCTCGGTGTCCGGTTCTTGTCCGCCAAGGTCGAGTGTGGGCTGGGCCGCCGTGTCGGAGGGTGTATCGGTTGGTGGTGGCGGATCCGGTACCAGGGCGAGCGTGGGCTCCTTCCGTCGAAACCGTTGCCCGGTGCTCTCTTCGTCGTCGCTGGATTCTGACTCCCACTCCATGGCCTTGCCCGTAGGGTAGCGTCGTGGACCGGACTCCTCCTGTGTGGTGGATGTCCCGATGGAAAAGGACGTCGACGGCCCGCGAGAGAGCGTGGTGGATGGTCCGATAGAAACGGTCGTAGTCGGACCGCGAGAAAGCGTCGGGGTCGGTCCACGAGGGAGCGAGGTGGGCGGCGCTGGTCTTATCTCTTCGTCCTGCGAGCAGGTCAGATCCACCGGGGATTCCGTCGGGAATCCGAAGTCTTCGGCTCTGTTGGTCTCATCAAGCCCCATAATGCACAGGTGAACGGGGGACGGCGGGAAGGTCACGATGGGGTCATCGGGTGGCCGATATGGTGCCTCTACTTGGATCGTTTCCCAGCTGGTCTTCATAAGGTAGATCCAGGACCCCCGGTGGTACCCGTAGCGGTCTTCGCCCGTGTAGACATAGTGGGCCGCGCCTTCCCCGTGGTCGTCTTCGTCCTCCCGGCTGCTTACCGAGTACGCGTTCGTGGCATCAGAGTCGCTGACATCTTCGACATAGGGTTCTTGTTCGTCCCGTCCTTCCTCATCGTCACTGGGGTAGGGGTTCGGGTGATCCCGGTAGTCTCCGCTGCGACCGCAAGGGTTATACTCCCTGCTGCTCTCCGCTGACCCGGCTGGACTCGGGTAGCACTCACAGGGAGTCGGGTAGATCCGATGTCCGGCCGCGTCCGCGTAGTGCGGCGAGACTCCCCCGGCTCGAGGTGGTGTCGGCATCGAATCGTTCTCGGAGTCGCTGGGTTCCGGGGCGCAGTTCGACGCTGCCCGGCGGGATGATGTCCGAGCACAGGATCCGGGAGAGGATGGGGTCGCTCTTCCCGAGACTCCTGGCTGGCGCCTACCCGTCGGGCATGACCGGGTGGATCTCTCGGCGTACGCCGTTCCTGGGCGTAGCCGAGGATCCCGTGTGGACGTCGACTGGCGGTTACCTTGAACGCAGGGTTCAAACTCCTCGTCGCTGTCGCCGGACGACAGTACGATGGTCTCCATCTCTGCCCGTCAGTTCTGTGAAAGAAACAACTAAACTAGCTTAGTTCTATTGATACTTAGCAATAGGGATAACTTCATTCTTAAGGTCTTACTGGCTTATGACAAATTTAAGCTTAGCGGGGACACAAAGGGGGGTTAGGGTACTTATGATCACCCCTCGTTGCTAATGGCGGTCGGTTGGTTCGGACTCTGGGACTGTCCGGGTTGGTCGCCGGTGTCCTCTCTGGGAGTTTCGCTGTCTTCATCCTCGGGGTTACCTGTGGAAGAAGAAAAGAACGCTTTTAAGTCTCCAATATTAGCAAGTCGCTCCTTCCGCTGGCCAGGTAGGCGGATACGGACGACGTTGGGTGACGGGAAAGCGACCACTTTATATGGTCCGTCAAACTTTGGAGCGAGCTTTGCTGCGAACCCATCTGCTGCTTTAGACAGATGATGTTGTCGCACGAGGACCAGTGATCCCATTTCGGGCTTCCAGGTTCGCCGACGCAGGTTATAATGTCTCCCCTGCTCCCGGCTGGCCTTTTGAAGATTGTTCCGCACGATCTGGAAGATCTCCTTCAGGCGTTCCTCTCTCTCCGATGGGCTCGCGGGCGTCGTTGCTGTTCCGGGAGTTACGCTGTCATACCAGGATCCGGGTAGCCGTGGCTCTCTAGCTTGTAGAAGAAAGGCTGGGCTATACCCGGTCGATTCCGAGACACTTGTGTTAATCGCGAGCGAGAGTTCTGGTAGCAACATATCCCAGGTGTTCTGTCCATTTTCCACGTACTGGGCGATCATAGTCTTCACCGTGCGGTTTGCGCGCTCGGTCGGATTCTCTCGCGGGCAGTATGGGGCAGTGAATTGAGGTTCCACTCCCGTTTCCTTGAGGAAGTCTCTGAACGCCTTGCTGGTGAACTGTGACCCATTATCGCACACCAGTTTCCTCGGGGCTCCGAAATGGCCGATGATCCGTTCGCGGAAAGCTCGTATCAAAGTCGCCGTACTTGCTCAGCGTAGGGGTATTAACTCGACCCATTTGGTGAATATGTCGAAGAAGACGAGGAGCATGGTATTCCCCTCTTTGGAGCGGGGCAAAGGTCCGACGAAATCCGCACACAGAATGCCAAAGGGTTCGCTAACCTGTCTCGTTAGCATCTTTCCGGCCTGTTGTCGCTGTTCTGACTTGTATTTCTGGCACGGGATACATCGTCGCACATGTCGTCGCACGTCGCGGAACATCCCCGGCCAGTAGTACCTCTGCGAGATCCTGATGATGGTTTTCCTAATGCCAAGATGTCCGGCGGTGGGGGCATCGTGGCATTCATGTAGGATTCGATCCCGATGTTCGGCTGCTACACACAGCTTCCAGGGCACATAGTCCTGGTCGTCTGGACGGTGGCCGAGATGGCGATATAGTTCTCCGTTTTCAATGATGAAATCGGGGAACTTCTGTGGGTCGTCCCGAACGTCCTTCATCTTTCTTTGCAGCCACTTGCACTGGTGCTCGCCGTCCGTGAGTCTCTGTAAGTGTTCTAGTGGTTGCCGGGAGAGAGCATCGGCTACCACGTTATACTTCCCGCGCCGGTAATGTACATCGTACTGATATTGCTGGAGCTCTAAGGCCCATCTGGCAATCCTTCCGGTGGGGTTTTCGATCTGGTCCAGCCATTTCAGGGCCAGGTGGTCGGTGATTACATCGAACCTGTAGCCTTCGAGGTAGCATCGCAGTTTCCGTATTCCCCAGACGATGGCCAAACATTCCTTTTCCGTGGGTGAATAATTCAGCTCCGCGGCATCGAGCTTGCGGCTGACGTAGGCAATGACTCGCTCCTGGCCGTCGATTTCCTGGGTTAGCACTCCCCCGAGGCCGTAGTTACTGGCGTCAGTTTGGAGCGTCATCTTAACGGAGAAATCTGGGCACGCCAGCACTGGTGCGTCTGTCAGCAAACCTTTCAGGAGGTCGAATGCATTCTGCTGCTCCGACTCCCACTTCCACCGTTGGTTTTTCCTTAGCAGGTGCGTCATGGGTTGGACCACAGAGGCAAAGTTGGGCACGAATCGCCGGTACCATGAGGCCATCCCGAGGCATCTCCTTAGCTCCCGTAAGCTAGTGGGAGGGCTCAGGTTTCGCACGGCGGCTACCTTGTCCGGGTCGGTGTGGATACCCTGGTCACTGATCACATGTCCAAGGTAGGCCAGTTTTCTCTTGAAGAAGGAGCACTTTTCCTGGTTGATGCGCAGGTTAGCTCTCCTCAATCGTTCAAAAACTTTGCGCAGGTTGTCTATGTGTTCCCCTAGGCTGGCCCCAATGACAATAATGTCATCGAGGTAGGCGAACGCGTATGGGTCGAGGTCTGGTCCGATCACGCTATCTAGGGCTCGCTGAAAAGTTGCCGGGGCCGAATGCAGCCCGAAAGGCATGACGCGCCATTGAAATAGGCCGCGTCCGGGTACCGTAAAGGCGGTACATGCCCGGCTATCTTTGGCCACTGGTATCTGCCAGTACCCGTTGCGCAGATCCAGGTTCGAAATGTATCTCGCGTTTCTCAGTCGTTCTAAGATGTGGTTAATGCGCGGCAACGGGTACGCGTCCGGAATCGCTTTCGCGTTTAGTTGCCGGTAGTCCACGCACATGCGCCACTGGCCGGTTTTCTTCCGGACCAAGACCAACGGAGCACTGTGCGGACTACGCGACGGTTCGATACATTCCTGCTCCAGCAACGCGTCTACTTGCTCGTCTATGATCCGTTGCATGGCAGGGTTCTTTGGGAAATAGCGTTGTTTAATCGGCCGGTCGTCCCTCATGGTGATCCGGTGTTCCGCTATGTTTGCTACCCCCGCCATTCCTTCAAATCGCGCTAGCTGTTCGCTAAGGAACGCTTGGACCTGCGGATTAGTCTCGCAGCCGCGTTCCTTGCCCTCCTGATTGAGTACTTGATTTCCCTGGGACACAGTGCCCGTATCGGATGTCCCTCGTGGATTCTCGGCGTGTTCCTCCCGGTGTTTTCTGTCGTGGTCCTCGGTTGCCATGCTGGTGTTTCCTCCTGTGGTGCTGTTCGCGTCTTTTTCCTTGCATGCTGTGGCGTAATGCGTTCCCCGTACTCTATGCTGCCCTTCGGGCGCATCCCCGTCATGCTGTGGCCCTGTCTCGTGGTTGGCAATGCCTAGCCGAGGTTCCATTCGAAAAGGGTTCCTTTTCCGGGCTATGGCGGAGTCAGCCAAGGGCTCCAGGTGGAAGGGGTTATCCACGGCAGGCGCCGTTTGTACACGTTCCTGTTGCTTGGGAGCTGTAGTGGCTGGATTCCTATGGGGTTTTCCCACCAACCGTCGTGGGGCTGCCACGGGGTTTTCCTGGAGCTGCGTTGTATCAGGAGAAGCTGCCGCGCACACCGCGTTCGGTGCGCCGCTTCTCGCTACGGGGTTTTCCTGGAGCTGCGTTGTATCAGGAGAAGCTGCCGCGCACACCGCGTTCGGTGCGCCGCTTCTCGCTACGGGGTTTTCCTGGATCTGCGTTGTATCCGGAGAAGCTGCCGCGCACACCGCGTTCGGTGCGCCTCTTCTCGCTAAGGGGTTTTCCTGGATGTCCGTTGATGGATGTACGTTGGCTGTGCTGGGCGTAGCTTCGGGGCTGGGTGGTCCTCGCGATCGGAGTCGAGGTGGTGCTTCTGGTGGATTGCCTTGATCGTCAGGCCGTGGTTCATGGTACCTAATCGTCTGACCTTCTCTGGGTCTTTGGCGGGACAGCGTGAGGCTTGCCGTACCGCATCGGAGGGTAGTGCCGATAGAAGCGAGGAAATCCATCCCTAGGATTAAAGGTTCCAGCATGGCGGGCATTACTAGAAGGGGAACCTGAATTGTCTTCCGGGCGAGCGCAACGTCCGCAAGAAGTAACCTTGTTACTTCGACTCGAGACGTGTCAGCGAGATTAATCTGGGTGCGAATCTCCCTAAACTGGTGTGGCTGACCGACTATGTCGGCGATGTCCTGGCTAATGAAACTCCTCGATGCCCCGGTGTCGATGGTGGCTAACCGTACGTGTCCGCCAAGGTCGACTTCCGCGGCGATCCTTCCTCTCTCTACCCTAAGCGGTGCGGTTACTGTTGGTTCTCCGGTGGATTGGGTCCCGACGAATTCCGCCGGTCGAGGGGACCCATCCCGTTTCCCGGTTGTTGGCTTCGACAGCATTCGACTGTGCGGACGTCCCGTCGTCCGCAGTCCCAACAGAAATACTGTCGAGGATTCCGGCAGTCACGGCTGAAGTGTCCCGGTGCTCCGCAATTTCGGCAAGCATCCCGCACATCGATTCGTCGTTCGGGTGCGGTCACCCGGTTAACCCTAGCTGGCGGGGCAGTTCTGGGCTCTAAAGATGTACGAGGTGGGCTCCGCAGGGGGGCTTTTTCAGCGAACGTAGGTTGGGTCTGACCTTGTGAAGGGGAGCGGCACGATGTCGGATTTTTGATGGCGGGATTATAGTTGTTCCTCCCGAGGCTCCGCTTCTGAACGGCCTCGAACTCGGTGGCCAATTGGGCTAATTCCCCAATGGTCCGGACCTCACTGCGTCGGATATACATCTGGTATTCCGGCGCGACATTTTCGTATAGCCTGTCCAGCTCTTGGGCTTCGTTGTAGCCCGCATGGCGCATGAGGACTCGAAGATCTAGCATAAAGTCTTTAAATGTTTCCCCTTCCAACTGCTCACGACTCCGAATCTGGTCGTCCAAGCGCTGGAGGTGGGAGGAAAAACTCAAGGAATTCACGCCGAAATGTGATCCAATCAGCCCCTTGGAGGCGGCTTGTTTGGAACCATTTGTCTGCTCTGCTCGTCAGCAGCTCTGCCATGGCTCGAGGGAAGAGCCCTAGCTCTATACCGTAGGATAAGGCCCGACTTTCGACCTGCTCGATGAAGGCTAAGAGGTCTGAATACCCGTCAAATTGGAGGCCCCATTTACGAATTCGTTCGGGGACGCAAACAATCTCGCGGCGATTCCGGTCATGGCTCGGCTCCATGAAAGTTTCTTGGTTACTGCCGACCGGAGAGGGGACAGTAATCGTGAGGCTAGGGGTAATTCGCGCTTGGTCTATGGGGGAGACACCGGGGGTTGCTCCAGCGTTTAGGTTCGGGGCGGGGCCGCTGAGGCCGGTTTTATCTTCCCCCAAAGGTGCGGGGCTCGGGGCACGTGATGAATATTGCCTTCCTAGGTCGGCTAGTCGAGCCCACACCTCTTGGGTTTGTTCCGAGTCTCTAACTAGGGTGACAAAGTTTCGCCGCAAGTCGTCGACGACTCCCTCGGCGGAGAACCCGAATTCGTCAGCAAAGGCTAGTAATTCGGCCTTCAAGCGGGAATAAATCCACCGCGAGGGGACCCCGGGATTGTGAAATAAGTGTGGAACGGACTCACCGGCAATTTTCTGGTCAGGGTCCATGTTTGCAGCGAGTCTTTGATGCGTTGTCTTGGAATGATGTCTTCGCTTGGTGAAGTCTTTACTGGGCTTCTTGTGCAATATGTTTGTATTTTCACGGACACTCGATCGCGTGGACTGTACGGGATCGCGAGTAAGCTCGTGGGCTTGATACCGGGCGCGTTCACTAGTTCGTCAAGGTTATTCTCCCCGGTCGGGACACTTTCGTTTTATTTTTCGATTGCTTTCGCGGAAACCTTTAGGCTACGTCACTCACTCGGGGCCTACGCACTCCCCATACAGGTGGTAGTTTTCCTGGTCTTTCTCCCTATCAGGTCCCTGCTCGGGCGCCACTTGTAACGCAGTTCTCTGGCCGGGGTAGAATCTCAGTCGGGGCCAAGGAACCTATACAAGAAATTTATATAGAAGGGTGGGACCTGTAGTAGGAATTTATATGGAGAGGCTGTAAGGCACGCACGGATTCTAACCGCCGAGTATACCCCTGCGCGCGGGAGCCGTTAGTTAAACCGATGTGGACACGAGGGGGGACGACAGGGCATCTATTAGAGAGCCACCTAGCGACCTGCGGTGGGAATAGGGCCGACCACACTGCTTGGTGTGAAACCCAGAGGATCCCGTTTGTGGCGCCCCTGGTGATGGAATGAGGTACTCAGTGGGTGATCGCACTGCTTGGTGGGGAACTTGGATGAGACCCGTCAGTGGTGCCCTCTGGTGGAGGGGCGAGATACTAGAAAGGACGATCGCACTGCTTGGTAGTGAACTTGGATGATACCCGTCAATAACGCCCCCTGGTGGCAGAGCGCGACACTGAAAGGACGATCGCGCTGCTTGGCAGTGGACTAGGATGATTCCGATTGGAGTTGGCTGCGGGGCTACGGGAGGGGTACTCCGCCGGGCGTGAACGGCGGCGTGGATCTGCTCCTGGTGAGCTTGGGGTCTACGGGGGTCGGCCACTCCGGATATACTCGGAGAATACAGGTTTCTACACTCCGGGTATTCTCGGAGTCTACTAGGGTTCTACGCTCCGGATATTCTCGGAGATTACTATGGTTCTACGCTCCGGATATTCTCGGAGATTACTATGGTTCTACGCTCCGGATATTCTCGGAGATTACTACGGTTCTACGCTCCGGATATTCTCGGAGACCTAAGGGGGGGGGGGGGTTCTACACTCCGGCCAGGCTCAGAGTCTACGAGGATTCTAAGGAGGGAACTCTCGGCCGAAATACGTCGTGGGGATGTGAAAACCAAATACGCGCCGTAGATCAGGATCGAGAACGGGTGGGGTTAGAAGAGGAAGAGTGTACCAGTAAAGAAATAACACGCGGAGTTTTAGTTCTTCGATTTCAGTGCTATATTTGATAGTTATTATGGCTGCAGCCCTCACAATCACTGTTTCCTGCTTACGTGTAACTCTGGTGGCGGTGTAGTGGAGATGCGGGGCACTGCGAATGAGGGGGTACGGCGTCTGGCGTAGGTTCTCGGCTTGTAAGGCTATCTCTATGTCTCGGTACTCGTGAGTCGGAGGGGTTCTCGAGCATACGTCCACTCGCGGCGAAAGGTCGAAACGAAAGAGAGCGAGTCAGATTCCTAGAGATCGCACTACAGCTGGCGTCGTGTTCCCTGAACTAGTTCCCTGTTATCGATGGTGTTATCGATCGCCGACCCCACGAGTGCGATAACGGGTTAAAGGGGTTCTGTCCAGGGTGTGTGTCTTGGCTTCAAATTTAAACACCAGCTGACTTGGTTTCCTTAATTACTATTATTTCAATCCATGACATGGGGACTTCGTGTCCAAACTTATAGCTACTTACACTTATAGCTACTTACAAAACTAAATACTAATAGGGGTGACTCCGATACTCCTCGGCACGATTTGCAAGATTTGTACGCCCTTGGTTTAGGGCGTTACAACAACTATCTGAAATATTAATTTAAATACAACATTTTGCTTTAAACATTTCGTTTTATTTGTTCCTGAAACATATTCTGTTCTGAAAGCGAATACAAAAGCAAAAACGAAGCGTGCGAATGAAATACTTGTTCTATCTCTAGCTCTTGTCTCTCTGAGAGAGAGAGTGCTGAAAAATAACGTCCTCGGCAGAGCTGACGAGATCACCTTGTATAGTTCCACCATGGCTCGCTTGCACTGCCCTTCGCTCTCCCTCTCCAACTCTCCCATAACTCTCCGCTCCGCTCTGGAGCTTATAAGCTACACACAAAAAAAAAACTTGGTAAAATCAACTGTAATAATTGTCAAACAGGCCCCAACCACGAAAATTGTCAATTCTACTAAGTAAATTGTTACTCTTACTCTTACGTAATTCGTAAACGTAAGGGTTAATATAAAAAATAGTTATGAAACTGTATAAAAGGGTAGAATGTGCCCAAACCATAAATTGTGGTTAACTTACTATTTTTATAGTAAATATACAATTATTTATAGTTATTTCACTGTAATTTATAAGTAATATTAAAAAGGTAGTTGTCCTTTTCCAAAAGTGACTTTATCCGACACCTTATAAAGGTGCGGGTTGCACTTGACTTCCAACTTGTGTGGAAGTATATTAAAGACTTAAGACAGAAAATAAGTCTTAGTGTCTCAGAATCTGACTTGGGCTTGGTTCATGAAGGGCTAGACCCAATTGGGAATTATATATAAGGCATCGCAGATGATTTGTAAAATTACTGTTGCATACTTCTATATTAAAGAAGTTACGTTAGGGTAACTATTTTATAATAGTGGACTAACTATTTAAAATAGGTATAAAATACAAAAACAAAATACACACATCCCGTAAGCGTAACTATTTTAATAGTAGTTTAACTATTTAATAGTACGCAAAGCAAAAACAAATACACGGACGACTATTTTTATAGTTAAAGTATTATTTTTTATAGTTACTGAACTATCTTCATTGGTCAATTTTACCAAGAAAATTTTTTTGTGTGTATGTTAGGCTTTAGCAGTTCATATTTCCAAGTGTTCCAATAAACAGCCGCACGTCGCGCGATACCCCGAAAAGATCTTCCGTGTTTTCAATATTATTTCTGCACGGTTTTCACCCGTTTTTCCTGGGAAACATCAGCCTTCGACAATCAAGCCACCCCCGCCCCAAGTGTAATCGTTTACCGAATAAGCAGATTCGGTATGGGACCAGTACTGATTCCCTGATTGTAACAGGAATATCAAAAATAAGCAAAAAAAACAGGCCTCCTTGGTTTTCGATTATAAGAGAACCATGGCTAACCAAGCGAGAACGATGAGCGGAGCAATACTCTAATCTTGAAGGTTATCCAATTTGCTTTGTTCAAAACTTTTGTCTTGTTTTGCGAAATTCAAATTGGCTCATTGGTATTGCATTGTATTGTGGTTATTGTAGGTATTGCTAAATACGATTCAGGAGAAGATTTTTAAATATCGTTGATAGGCACGTCAGAAGACTGATTGGGCTTCATGAGCAAATCCAAATCTCCCTTTATAGGAATTGGAAATAATTGTTTCTACCTGTTACCTACGGATACAATATACCAGGAACCGAAAATAATCATTATTATACCCTTGCAGAGGGTATTATAATTTCAGTCAGATATTGTAACGCAGTGAAGGAGACGTTTCCGACCACATAAAGTATATATATTCTTGATCAGCACCAATAGACGAGTCCATCTAGCCATGTCCGTCTGTCCGTCTGTCCGTTTCTATGCGAACTAGTCTCTCAGTTTTAAAGCTATCGCAATAAAACTTTCCCAAAAGTCTTCTTTCTATTGCAGGTAGTACATATGTCGAAGCGAGCCGGATAGGACCACTATATCTTAAGGCTCCCATAGGAATAGTAAGATTATTTTATTTTAAATTTTATGTAGGCGTGGTGATTTTGAACAATTAGAAATCATGACAACCAAAAGTATTCAGTTCAGTTGAGTTCAAAGTGTTCATGTGTTCAGTTCAGTGCTCAGAGTTAAGTTCAAAGCTAATAATAATAATAAATAATAAAAAAGTTTTCGGTTCAGCTTAACGCTAAAACAGATCAACGTGAAAACAGTTTCTTGTTCGGCTCAACAATATCAAAAGTTTTCTTTGAAAACTTCCTTTCTTGTTTTTGATTTTTTTAACCTAAAAATCAGTCACTTATAATAGTCGGAAAACCAAATGGAATACTCCATTTGGTTACTATTTAGATAACCTTTTCAAATCCGCAATGATCATGGTTTTTGGATTTTTAATTGATATTGCCCAGAAATAATCATTACCCTGCAGGAAACGGAATCAGTTTTGGACCAGTAAAATACTAGTTGGGTCAGGAAAGTTAACTAGTTCAAGTTATGTCCATTTCCTTGTAACGAAGTGGTCCATTTTTCATATGCTTGTCATCGGAAACAACTAGTCCATTTGCTAATAGTTTTGCACTAGTGACTGTTAACCAATTTACGGTTACAGCTGTTAAACTACACTAAAAAAATTATTTTTCGAAAAAAAAAAATATATCTCTAAACCGTCAAGTTGTTGGATTTCACTAGTACTTGACGATGCCTAACTTGACGCTCTCCTAATTTAGTCGCCAATTAATAGGCGCGGTCCTTAGAGGAATTCTGATAATTATTATGTAATCGAATACGGTAAATGATAATTAAATGGAATTAAAACAAACTTACTTTTTTTGAGGCAAGTCGCCCTCTCTAGGAGTTGAACCGGGGACCTTTGGATTTGTAGACACACTAACTGATTGAGCCATACACGCATCACATTTTGTAATGCCCTAAAAAACAGTGATTTTGCACATATATATTGCCTCGGACAGATTAAACTAAGTTTAAAATAAAACTAACCTTGCAAACAAAAAAAAAAAAATAATTTATAAAGACTGGGGATTGAACCGAGGACCTAGTCAGTTTGATTTGTTTTGTGTTAAATTTCCCAAGACATTTACACTCTAGGCTATATTTTTTGATCATGTTCCAATTGCAACTAGTTAAATTCCAGTTGTCTTTAAACTAAACTTTAACATGTATTTGTTCTACCAGTTAAATATTTTTAAGGTTTTTTTGTCAGAAAAGTACCAGTCTGAGACACGTTGCTTTTTTTCTAATTGTGTGCTATTAATTTTTTCGACTAGCACAAATTTTCTAGACCCTGTGTAGTCCAAATGTATCCAGAAAAATTTCGGTTGCTTTATATTAGTTGTATAACTAGTTGTTTTTCTGACTAGTTCGCATTTTTCCTGCAGGGTATTTTTGAGTTGTATAAGTATGTATCAGGAATAATCATTACTTGTAAGCAAAAAAAAAATCGCTCACAAATAATCATTATTTGCGAGCGATATTATTTTGCTTAAAAATATCACTCAAAGTGCGATTGCAGCCGTTTTAAGCTAAATATTGCAAAGATTTAAATGTGTGCTTGTAGGTGGAAGCACGGAGCACAGATAAAACAAGAGAGAACGCAATAGTCGGGTTTGTGTCCCCACTATCTAATACCCGTCACTCAGCTAAAGGAAGTGCGAGGGAGATGGATATATAAAACCTTTTTTTATTTGGGTATGTGGGTATCCCATTTTCTATCAACAGTAGACTTTTATGTCATTTATGTGTTACTGAAATGGCTTAACAAGAGAGTATGAACTATTCCACCCAGAACTAAGTCGATATGTAGACTTGGTGTTACTGTGTAGGTACACAGTGCGGAGAACACGAGTCATTCCACCTACAAGCACACATTTAAATCTTTGCAAAATTAAGCTTAGAACGGCTGCAATCGCACTTTGAGTGATATTTTTAAGAGAAATAATATCGCCCACAAAATTAAGATTATTTGCTTTTTTCGCTTACATGTAATGATTATTCCTGATACATATTTATAAAACTCATAAATAATGATTTTTCCTGATGCATATTTATAAAACTCATAAATAACAAGAGCGAACGCTATAGTCGGGTTGATGTCCCGACTATCTAATACCCGTCACTCAGCTAAAGGGAGTACGAACGCTGTACTCGGGTTGGTGTCCCGACTATCTAATAATCGTAACTCAGCTAAAGGGAGTGCGAGGGAGATAGATATATAAACAATTTTGATTGCGTATAACTTTTTAATGAATGGTCCGATTTGAAAAATGTCTTCTACATTTCGATAGGTATTAATAAACACTATAAAATTGCGTTTAAATATTTTTAAAATCTTAAAAGATGTGGCCTCCAGACACATTTGAAAATCGTTTATGGCGAATGTGTGCGGTAGGGGGGGCGTGGCACCTCGATTAAACAAACTTGCGCTGCGTAGGAAGCCCAAGAATATGTGTGTGAAACCTTCTAGCTTTTATAGTTTCCGAGATCCTTTTACTCTACTAGTAACGGGTATAATGATTATTTCTGAGTTTTTTGAATATCGCTTTTAATGGTTACGATCCCTGCAATATACAATATGAACAAGAGAGAACGCTACAGTCGTGTACTTCGGCTGTCAGATACCCGTTACTCAGCTAAAGGGAGTGCGAGGGAGATGAATATATGGAGTCGTCAAAGCTACTTGCTCCATCTAGCGCATTTCGATAGGTATTAATATAGACAACAAAATGGGATTCAAACTTTTACAAAATCTGAAAGATTTGGGCGCCAGGCTTTTTTATAAGTCCTTTAAAGCGACTGTGGGCGTACGAGTGGGCGTGGCGCTCGGATGAAACAAACTTCCGCTGCGTAGGAAGTCCAAGAATATGTGTGATTGGTCCCAACCTTCTAGCTTTTGAATTTTTCAAAATCTCAGCGTTCAAACGGACGGACAGACAGACGGACATGGCAGGATCGACTCGGCTAGTGATCCTGATCAAGAATATATATTCTTTATATGGCACGAATACAATATACTCTTTTACGGATATAAATAGTCAAATTAAAGCGTTAATACGTACCCTTAAAATCAACAGTCGTGATCAATAGCTCAAATTCTTCGTTAAAGTCCAGTCTTCAAGAAAAAAACATAAAACTAATTTCGGTTTTTAGGCGTGTATTTTTAACGATGCCATTTATTCCATCATTTTTGCATTTTTTCTCACTTTTACAACTTTGACGAAGTGTAGCTTCTAAACTAATGAATGGAACTCAATGCAGTGTATAAGAAAGTTGGAGGGAAAGTTGGAACTCAAGTTAAAAATTAAAAAAGTGTCAAAAACGTGTTTTACACTTTAATAAAATTTGATCCATAAAAAAAATTTTAAGTGCCATTTTCTTAAACAGGTAGACGTACCTTACCGGAAAACAAAGGTTTCATTCATGGTATATTTCATAGATTTTTTTTTAAACTGGTGTCATTATTTAGTTACCAATAGGTGTTTTTTTCTAGATCAAAAAATGTCTGGCTTGAGAAAAGGATCTCTCGGATGAGGTGCTGCTCTCGGGAAAGCTAAAAGAAAATTTTGTAGTTAAATGTTCGCTTTCATAGTGTAAGGCGGGAGCGGGAGCGCAATAAAGCTTTTATCGCTCTCGCGGATTCGCCCCGTCTCTTGCCCCGTAATTAAGATAGGCTTAAACGTTATATAATGGAATTAAAGAGTTAGTTGTTATATAAATTTCATTGCGCACACTCCCTTTCGTCGCCGTTAAAATAAACGTTAAATTTCCTGCAATCACCAGTTTCGCGTTTGTTAATACAAAATAGTATTGCATTTTCATGGTGACCCAGACGTGATTTACAGTGGAACTCGAGTTATTATTTTTTTTTTGGTAAAACAAACAAATTTAAAATAAAAACAAGAGAGAACGTTATAGTCGGGTGCCCCGGGTATCTCGTTACTCAGGTAAAGGGAGTGCGAGGGAGATGGAGATAGATACTTTGGTCACGCATAACTTTTTAACGAATGGTCCGATTTGAAAAATTTCTTCTACATTTCGATAGGTATTGATAAACACAATAAACCTGCATTTTTACTTTTCCGAAATATTTAAATTTTTAAAATCGTATATAAGAGATTGTGGGCGTTAGAGGGGGCGTGGCACCTTCTTGAAACAAACTTGCGCTGCGTAGGAACTCCAAGAATCTTCATGCCAAATACCAATCCTCTAGCTTTTATAGTTCCCGGTCCGAGATCTCAGCGTTCATACGGACAGACAGACGGACAGACGGACAGACAGACAGACGGACAGACGGACATGGCTATATCGACTCGGCTAGTGACCCTGATCAAGAATATATATACTTTATAGGGTCGGAAACGCTTCCTTCTAGCTGTTACATACTTTTGCACGAATACAATATACCCTTTTACTCTACGAGTAACGGGTATAAAAAACCCGCAGGTCTTTTTAAAACATGGAAGTGGTTGTTGCAATTGTTGCCGCTGCTTGTGATCTGTTGCTGCCGATTTAATTCGTCGTTGCTGCCGCCAAATCTATTTTTTGCCGCCAATTTAATTTGTTGCTGAAAGAACAAATTAATTTGTTGCTGCCGCTGGAAAAGTTTGAAGCTGCAGTTTTCTTTGGTTCATTGCCGCTGTCGTTAGCTGGACCAGTGAAGTTGTTGTTGCCGCTGCTTGTCGCCTGTTGCTGCCTACTTAAATTCCTCGTTGCTGCCGGTATAAGGGATGATGTTTTCAATTTTTGGTCATGCCAAGCAATAACCCACGGGCTGATGTAGCTTAGGCCTAGCAGTAGCGCACGCTATAGATTGCCGGCTAGAACTCGTCGCTTGGGTGTGAAGGTCTGCTGCTGCTATCCCGCCCTTTTCTTACTCATCACCTCTCTTATAAACTTAGCGTGCTTGCGACACCAAAAGTCCGATCTAGACACAAAGAACACGTAGACACGCACTTAACAACCGGACAGAGAAACGACAGTCAAACAAAAAGTATTGCACATTGCTTCAGGTACCTTTTCAGCCACTGCTGTTGTTGTGGCTGCACAGCCCACCCTGCCTGTGATCATCTTTTCCAAAGAGATACATATTATGTGATGACCCCTTCGCAAATGTCTTAAAAGCCTAGAACAACACTGAGTTTAACATAAAAGAAATCTAGTCACTACACATTATAATATTTATTGCTTAAGATACAAGAACGTAAATCTAAACTGAAATAATTCTCAATAATTATTACAAACGAAAAGCTTTAAAGCGCGCAACTGCACATCAAAAACGTAAACAAACTAATCTATTGGTGCGCTCGAGAGTGCATCTGTGAAATTGTTGCTGTTGAGCTTGCCGAGCGTCCTCAACCGAACGATACTTTAACAGGCGCGCATGCGCCGGATCAACCTCGCTTGTGCGAAACTGCGCTCAAAAGAAGCGCTTATAGGCGAGGGGTGAGGGGAATGTGGATAGGCCCTCTGCCGTTCTGTTTTCAAGTTCTTATTTGTTTTTGTTTTACTTTGGTTTTAGCATAGGGCCGCCTTACTTTGTCATTGTAGGAATTGTTTCAAAAAAAGACTTACATTATTTACTGAGATCCCCGAAGAAAGCGCTTCCAGTCGAGTTCCGATGTAAATCTGTTTGGAAGAAATAAAGATGTAAAGGTCAAATGCCCTAATTTGCCATGCCACACAAAGTACAACCTAAACTCGGAACTGAGAAAGTCGACAGCTAAAATTCTCTTCGTTATTTGCGCCTAAGCGCCTTTAGCTGGACTCTCTCACGCTACCAATGAAAAAAAAACAAGAGAGAACGCTATAGTCGGGTTGGTGTCCCGACTATCTAATACCCGTCACTCAGCTAAAGGGAGTGCGAACGCTGTACTTGGGTTGGTGTCCCGACTATCTATTGGGGCTAAAGGGAGTGCGAGGGAGATAGATATATAAACAATTTTGATTGCGTAAAACTTTTTAATGAATGGTCCGATTTGAAAAATGTCTTCTACATTTCGATAGGTATTAATAAACACTATAAAATTGCGTTTATATATTTTTAAAATCTTAAAAGATGTGGCCTCCAGACACATTTGAAAATCGTTTATGGCGATTGTGGGCGTTAGGGGGGGCGTGGCACCTCGATGAAACAAACTTGCGCTGCGTAGGAAGCCCAAGAATATGTGTGTGAAATCTCAACCTTCTAGCTTTTATAGTTTCCGAAATCTCAGCGTTCATACAGACAGACGGACGGACGGACGGACAGACGGACAGACGGACAGACGGACAGACGGACATGGCTAGATCGACTCGGCTAGTGATCCTGATCAAGAATATATATACTTTATGGGGTCGGAAACGCTTCCTTCTCCCTGTTACATACTTTTGCACGAATACAATATACCCTTTTACTCTACGAGTAACGGGTATAATTATCTATTCTAAGACATTACTAAAAAAAATATTAATTGATTAACTCTACTTAAAACTAAATGCGATCGCCTTTTCAGACGACGCTGATGTTGCGCCAGCCGAACCTCTTTATTTATTTTTGGGCGGCGACGCTTTGGCGATTTTAGTTGTAGCAATTGTGGCTTTGTAAAAACTTGTGGCAATTTTAGCCACCCCTTCGGTGGGGAAAGCCGTTGCGATGCTCCCAAATCTTTTGGCGCTGCCAGTTGATGATCTCGCTTGAAGATTGAAAATTTTTTATTCCCTGGAAAACAAATTGACTTCCTTCAACTTGGCTATCCTATTCATTTTCTAAACATCTTACCGAAAGACTTTGCTCTACCAGCGGACTGGTTGTTTACGTGGAGCCCAAGATCCGTCGATTTTGTTACCAAAAGGTCGCTAAAACAAAGAGGACCACTTTTAACTACTTATTCACTTTTGTGAGGCTTGTGCCCGCGGTGCGCAGCTTTTATAGGGACGCCGCCTGACACATTTCCCCACATTAGAAGGAGAAAGCCTATCCTTCCTTTCATTCCTTTTAGACCATGCCTACCCACACTTTTACCCTAGAATCTCGCGATCTCCACAAGAGAGGGATAGGCGCTCAGCAAATTCCCGCGCTTGTTGGCTGTGTTGCTAAGCGTAGCCAATATGTTGCTAAGCTTAGGAACATGCCTCGGGAACATTTCTCTCCGCAACATTTGCATCCGTATCTGCACAAGCGACCATTACACCGGTTACATAATTCGTCGTTGCTGGCGCCAAATCAATTTGTTGCCGCTGCAGTTCTTAATCGCCGTTAGATGGACCGTTGTTGTTGTGCCGCTCACCGCCAAATTCACCTACGCACAGGAAGGAAATCATATGGATTCTAAAAGGGAAGTTACCGACGGATGTAAATCGTCGCACCAGGTATAGAGTGCTAAAAGTTGAAAGTTAATCTGTGGCGTGTCGTAAATTGTGTTTTGGCCCATCTTTTAACTTTTTGCATTCGTGTGACAAATTCGGTAGATATCGAGCATTCTAACCAAGAAACAAATAAATTCTGATATACATACATCCATACATATTTCGAATTATACATACATAAGTGAATGGCTTTGGACCAAAATCAAATATTTATTTGTCCTGGTTTTTTAAAAATAAAATTTCCCCATTTCTCGTCGTAGTGAACACCAATTTGAGCTTAGCAAAAAAACAAGAGAAAATGCTATAGTCGAGTACTTCGACTATTAGATACCCGTTACTCACCTTAAGGGAGTGCGAGTGAGATGGATATATGTACTCGTCAAAGATACTAGCGCCATTTAGTGGCTGTTTAATTTTTTGCTCATAACTTTTTAATGGATTAGCCGATTTTAAAAATTTCTTCTACATTTTAAAAGGTATTAATAAACACAACAAAATTTAAACTTTTACAAAATCTGTAAAGATGTGGGCGACAGGCTTCTTTAAAAGTCCTGTTCAGTCGCAGCAATAGTTATTCGTCAGCGCACTGAAGTATCATATATCGGGTCAAGCCGTCAGCAACATTAGCAATGACCCACTTATTGGCAGGAGCTTATTCTGCTGAATTGTAACTGGGCTTGCTCCCATTAGCGGATTATGCATAATAACCAACACTTTGCTTTATACCTATTCTGTTAGCCTAAGCACTTTTTACCTATAAATACGGTTAAGTTTATTCAATAAAATCAGTAACAATTCTGACTCTTACAATCAAGTTGTACTCATTCTGAATTCAACAGAGGCTGTCGCTCTAGTCTTCAGACCCTCATATGCAAACCTTAGTCCAACTGGTTCAAGTTCTAGTTGCGACGACTTTAGGCAGACAGTTTATGTACTGTATGCCAGGCATCTAAGCCAAGCAATAACATTTTGGTGACCCCGACGTGATCTCACCAAGAGATCACACCCTAGAACACAACGTTGGAGATATCTTCCATACGAGTCCTTTTTCCCAAGTCGTCAACAAGGCGACAGATTAAGGACACCTGAGCACAGTCGACTCAGGAAGTTCGAAGACTGGTCAACAAGGCGACCAGCTCCGTCAACGATTTGATAAAATCGTTTTTGTGAGCCCGGTAAACGGATTTAAATCGTCCAATCCCGGACACATTCTCAAAGTTGTCAAATTCATCGAAATCATTCATAAGTGTTAGAAGCTTCTTTGACCTATTCGGTTGCGAATAGGAGCGTACCCAGCTATACAAGCAAATAAAACACTCCCAACGGGTCAGAAGTTTTTAAACACAAGGTAATAAATATGAGTGACATGGATGAGCAATCAGTCACAGAAGCACTAGACGTGCAAATAGATATCAGTCAAGAAAACTCAAAATTTTTTATCAACATCAAAAAAGATTCATCGGAGAGAAAATACGGTCTGAATTATTATCAAACCAGATTAACCGCACTCGATGCCGCTTGGAGTCGATTTACAAAGAATGACCTCAAGATTCCTCAAAAATATAGAACTACGGTGTACATGAAGTTCTACAACGACTGTCGTGAGTCATACGACAAATATCGAGCTATCATACGGGACGGCATGGAACAATCAACAAGACAAGCCGAGGTAACTCCAGCCCCAACTGGTGACCCTGCAAGCATTCAGCAGCCCATGATAGAGTCACAGAAACTTATATCAGCATGTCGTCGACAAAAGGCAATATCAGATTCGATTAAGCGCGCTCTGAAAGAGTATTCAGAGACCGTAACAAGTGATTTGATAAAATCACTATGGGCGCAAACTCAATAGATCCATTGATATTCTTCATGTATGGAGATGAAGAATATGATGATCCAAGCAAGGGAGGATATGACATGAAATCCTTCCTAAAACTTGAAAAGGAAATTCAAGTTATCTTAGGAGCAAAATCAAACTCCTCTAGCAATGAAGATATGCATTTTCCCAGAGTCAGCATCCCCAAATTCGATGGGGATCTACTCAAATGGACTCAGTTCTTTGATTTATTAAAATGCATGGTCCATGATACTAACATGCCGACGGTACGAAAAATGTGGTACCTAAAAACCACCGTAGCTGGAGAGGCTGAAAGATTGATAAGACACATCGATCTTAAGGAAGAAAATTACCTCAGCGCATGGGGTATATTAGTTGATTCCTACAACAATCCCCGACATGTGGCAGACACTATTCTCAATCGCTTCCTGCATCAAAACACAGTTAGTGACGATCCAAGGTCATTAAAAGAGTTGTACATTACAACTATCGAGTCTCTAGCATCACTAAAGGGACTGGGCATCGATGTATCAAGTTGGGATACAATATTGATTGCCATCATCAAGCAAAAATTGGATCTTGCTATCAGAGCCCTATAAGAGCAGTCGTTAGACGGGTTCCGAGAGTTACAGGGTCTCGACACACTGCTCAGCTTTTTGGACCAGCGCATCCGAGTACTTGGAACAGGAAAAAGGGGACAACAATCAAGAAAGGACCAAAAGGGTCCAACATGCTCATCAGCCAGCACTGGAAAAGGACCATGCTGTCAATTTTGCAAAAGGAATCACTGGCTCTATAAATGCGATGACATCCGCAGCAAAACAATACCCGAACGAGTTAATTGGGTACAAAAACAAAGACTGTGTGTCAACTGCTTCAGCAATGACCACAAGGCAAAGTATTGCCGAGGTCGCCCGTGTTTTAAGTGCGACAAGAAACATCATACATTGTTGCACCTGGAAACCACATCAGGTACAGCATCCAATCAACAGTCACCTACTGTAGGTGTAGCTAGCAACAAGAATTATAATTTGCTGGCCACAGTCAAAGTGTCAGTGAAGGCTAGCAATGGTCAAATTGCTACCTTCAGAGCGCTGCTAGATTCAGGATCACGAATTAATCTGATTTCCGAGCGAATGGCGTCAGTACTATCACTGAAACTTCATGGAACTTCTCTACGTATCGAGGGCATTGGAGGCAATCCAAAGACCAGTAGAGCAAGAGCAAATGTGCAAGTAAAGTCAATGCATAATGCCTTCACTCAAGATGTTGAAGCCTTTGTCCTACCACACATAATAGCTGATCAGCCTGCGCATCAATTAAATTCGGCAAGCCTACAAATTCCAAGCAACATAGCTCTAGCCGATCCAAATTTCGATAAGCCAGGAAAGATTGACATGCTTATCGGAGCAGAGCACTACTATTTATTGCTGCTGCCAAACCAGACTTTACTAAAGGCAGGAGGACCAGTTCTTCAGAATACAAAACTTGGAAGGATCATTGCCGGAAAGATTTCTTCGGATCACGATTCAGCGGCGGTTTGTGCCGCCGCAGCTACAGACGAAGAAATCGATACACTGTTGGAACGATTCTGGACCTTAGAAAATATTGAAACAAACTTGCGCTGCGTAGGAACTCCAAGAATCTTCATGCCAAATACCAATCCTCTAGCTTTTATAGTTTCCGAGATCTCAGCGTTCATACGGACAGACAGACGGACAGACGGACAGACAGACAGACGGACAGACGGACATGGCTATATCGACTCGGCTAGTGACCCTGATCAAGAATATATATACTTTATAGGGTCGGAAACGCTTCCTTCTAGCTGTTACATAATTTTGCACGAATACAATATACCCTTTTACTCTACGAGTAACGGGTATAAAAAACCCGCAGGTCTTTTTAAAACATGGAAGTGGTTGTTGCAATTGTACGTAGACACGCACTTAACAGCCGGACAGAGAAACGACAGTCAAACAAAAAGTATTGCACATTGCTTCAAGTACCTTTTCAGCCACTGCTGTTGTTGTGGCTGCACAGCCCACCCTGCCTGTGATCATCTTTTCCAAAGAGATACATATTATGTGATGACCCCTTCGCAAATGTCTTAAAAGCCTAGAACAACACTGAGTTTAACATAAAAGAAATCTAGTCACTACACATTATAATATTTATTGCTTAAGATACAAGAACGTAAATCTAAACTGAAATAATTCTCAATAATTATTACAAACGAAAAGCTTTAAAGCGCGCAACTGCACATCAAAAACGTAAACAAACTAATCTATTGGTGCGCTCGAGAGTGCATCTGTGAAATTGTTGTTGTTGAGCTTGCCGAGCGTCCTCAACCGAACGATACTTTAAAAGGCGCGCATGCGCCGGATCAACCTCGCTTGTGCGAAACTGCGCTCAAAAGAAGCGCTTATCGGCGAGGGGTGAGGGGTATTTGGATAGGCCCTCTGCCGTTCTGTTTTCAAGTTCTTATTTGTTTTTGTTTTACTTTGGTTTTAGCATAGGGCCGCCTTACTTTGTCATTGTAGGAATTGTTTCAAAAAAAGACTTACATTATTTACTGAGATCCCCGAAGAAAGCGCTTCCAGTCGAGTTCCGATGTAAATCTGTTTGGAAGAAATAAAGATGTAAAGGTCAAATGCCCTAATTTGCCATGCCACACAAAGTACAACCTAAACTCGGAACTGAGAAAGTCGACAGCTAAAATTCTCTTCGTTATTTGCGCCTAAGCGCCTTTAGCTGGACTCTCTCACGCTACCAATGAAAAAAAAATTATCTATTCTAAGACATTACTAAAAAAAATATTAATTGATTAACTCTACTTAAAACTAAATGCGATCGCCTTTTCAGACGACGCTGATGCTGCGCCAGCCGAGCCTCTTTATTTATTTTTGGGCGGCGACGCTTTGGCGATTTTAGTTGTGGCAATTGTGGCTTTGGCAAAAGGCGAATGGGGGTATGTTGTAAAAACCTGTGGCAATTTTAGCCACCCCTCCGGTGGGGAAAGCCGTTGCGATGCTCCCAAATCTTTTGGCGCTGCCAGTTGATGATCTCGCTTGAAGATTGAAAATTTGACTTCCCTGGAGAACACTGCAAATTGACTTCCTTCGACTTGGCTATCCTATTCATTTTCTAAACATCTTACCGAAAGACTTTGCTCTACCAGCGGACTGGTTGTTTACGTGGAGCCCAAGATCCGTCGGTTTTGTTACCAAAAGGTCACTAAAACAAAGAGGACAACTTTTAACTACTTATTCACTTTTGTGAGGCTTGTGCCCGCGGTGCAGCTTTTATAGGGACGCCGCCTGACCCATTTCCCCACATTAGAAGGAGAAAGCCTATCCTTCCTTTCATTCCTTTTAGACCATGCCTACCCACACTTTTACCTTAGAATCTCGCGATCTCCACAAGAGAGGGATAGGCGCTCAGCAAATTCCCGCGCTTGTTGGCTGTGTTGCTAAGCGTAGCCAATATGTTGCTAAGCTTAGGAACATGCCTCGGGAACATTTCTCTCCGCAACATTTGCATCCGTATCTGCACAAGCGACCATTACACCGGTTACATAATTCGTCGTTGCTGGCGCCAAATCAATTTGTTGCCGCTGCAGTTCTTAATCGCCGTTAGATGGACCGTTGTTGTTGTGCCGCTCACCGCCAAATTCACCTACGCACAGGAAGGAAATCATATGGATTCTAAAAGGGAAGTTACCGACGGATGTAAATCGTCGCACCAGGTATAGAGTGCTAAAATTTGAAAGTTAATCTGTGGCGTGTCGTAAATTGTGTTTTGGCCCATCTTTTAACTTTTTGCATTCGTGTGAAAAATTCGGTAGATATCGAGCATTCTAACCAAGAAACAAATAAATTCTGATATACATACATCCATACATATTTCGAATTATACATACATAAGTGAATCGCTTTGGACCAAAATAAAATATTTATTTGTCCTGGTTTTTAAAAAATAAAATTTCCCCATTTCTCGTCGTAGTGAACACCAATTTGAGCTTAACAAAAAAACAAGAGAAAATGCTATAGTCGAGCACTTCGACTATTAGATACCCGTTACTCACCTTAAGGGAGTGCGAGTGAGATGGATATATGTACTCGTCAAAGATACTAGCGCCATTTAGTGGCTGTTTAATTTTTTGCTCATAACTTTTTAATGGATTAGCCGATTTTAAAAATTTCTTCTACATTTTAAACGGTATTAATAAACACAACAAAATTTAAACTTTTACAAAATCTGTAAAGATGTGGGCGACAGGCTTCTTTAAAAGTCCTGTTCAGTCGCAGCAATAGTTATTCGTCAGCGCACTGAAGTATCATATATCGGGTCAAGCCGTCAGCAACATTAGCAATGACCCACTTATTGGCAGGAGCTTATTCTGCTGAATTGTAACTGGGCTTGCTCCCATTAGCGGATTATGCATAATAACCAACACTTTGCTTTATACCTATTCTGTTAGCCTAAGCACTTTTTACCTATAAATACGGTTAAGTTTATTCAATAAAATCAGTAACAATTCTGACTCTTACAATCAAGTTGTACTCATTCTGAATTCAACAGAGGCTGTCGCTCTAGTCTTCAGACCCTCATATGCAAACCTTAGTCCAACTGGTTCAAGTTCTAGTTGCGACGACTTTAGGCAGACAGTTTATGTACTGTATGCCAGGCATCTAAGCCAAGCAATAACATTTTGGTGACCCCGACGTGATCTCACCATGAGATCACACCCTAGAACACAACGTTGGAGATATCTTCCATACGAGTCCTTTTTCCCAAGTCGTCAACAAGGCGACAGATTAAGGACACCTGAGCACAGTCGACTCAGGAAGTTCGAAGACTGGTCAACAAGGCGACCAGCTCCGTCAACGATTTGATAAAATCGTTTTTGTGAGCCCGGTAAACGGATTTAAATCATCCAATCCCGGACACATTCTCAAAGTTGTCACAGGCGACACTTTGAAACCAGAACCCAGCACCACAGTTGCTGTCATCAAATTCATCAAAATCATTCATAAGTGTTAAAAGCTTCTTTGACCTATTCGGTTGCGAATAGGAGCGTACCCAGCTATACAAGCAAATAAAACACTCCCAACGGGTCAGAAGTTTTTAAACACAAGGTAATAAATATGAGTGACATGGATGAGCAATCAGTCACAGAAGCACTAGACGTGCAAATAGATATCAGTCAAGAAATCTCAAAATTTTTTATCAACATCAAAAAAGATTCATCATTCATCGGAGAGAAAATACGGTCCGAATTATTATCAAACCAGATTAACCGCACTCGATGCCGCTTGGAGTCGATTTACAAAGAATGACCTCAAGATTCCTCAAAAATATAGAACTACGGTGTACATGAAGTTCTACAACGACTGTCGTGAGTCATACGACAAATATCGAGCTATCATACAGGACGGCATGGAACAATCAACAAGCCAAGCCGAGGTAACTCCAGCCCCAACTGGTGACCCTGCAAGCATTCAGCAGCCCATGATAGAGTCACAGAAACTTATATCAGCATGTCGTCGACAAAAGGCAATATCAGATTCGATTAAGCGCGCTCTGAAAGAGTATTCAGAGACCGTAACAAGTGATTTGATAAAATCACTATGGGCGCAAACTCAATAGATCCATTGATATTCTTCATGTATGGAGATGAAGAATATGATGATCCAAGCAAGGGAGGATATGACATGAAATCCTTCCTAAAACTTGAAAAGGAAATTCAAGTTATCTTAGGAGCAAAATCAAACTCCTCTAGCAATGAAGATTTGCATTTTCCCAGAGTCAGCATCCCCAAATTCGATGGGGATCTACTCAAATGGACTCAGTTTTTTGATTTATTCAAATGCATGGTCCATGATACTAACATGCCGACGGTACGAAAAATGTGGTACCTAAAAACCACCGTAACTGGAGAGGCTGAAAGATTGATAAGACCATCGATCTTAAGGAAGAAAATTACCTCAGCGCATGGGGTATATTAGTTGATTCCTACAACAATCCCCGACATGTGGCAGACACTATTCTCAATCGCTTCCTGCATCAAAACACAGTTAGTGACGATCCAAGGTCATTAAAAGAGTTGTACATTACAACTATCGAGTCTCTAGCATCACTAAAGGGACTGGGCATCGATGTATCAAGTTATAATTTGCTGGCCACAGTCAAAGTGTCAGTTAAGGCTGGCAATGGTCAAATTGCTACCTTCAGAGCGCTGCTAGATTCAGGATCACGAATTAATCTGATTTCCGAGCGAATGGCGTCAGTACTATCACTGAAACTTCATGGAACTTCTCTACGTATCGAGGGCATTGGAGGCAATCCAAAGACCAGTAGAGCAAGAGCAAATGTGCAAGTAAAGTCAATGCATAATGCCTTCACTCAAGATGTTGAAGCCTTTGTGCTACCACACATAATAGCTGATCAGCCTGCGCATCAATTAAACTCGGCAAGCCTACAAATTCCAAGCAACATAGCTCTAGCCGATCCAAATTTCGATAAGCCAGGAAAGATTGACATGCTTATCGGAGCAGAGCACTACTATTAATTTCTGCTGCCAAACCAGACTTTACTAAAGGCAGGAGGACCAGTTCTTCTAAATACAAAACTTGGATGGATCATTGCCGGAAAGATCTCCTCGGATCACGATTCAGCGGCGGTTTGTGCCGTCGCAGCTACAGACGAAGAAATCGATACACTGTTGGAACGATTCTGGACCTTAGAAAATATTGAAACCGAAGAAAGGCATCGATCACCAATAGAGGCGAATTGCGAAATGCACTTTGTAGGAAACTTAGGAGTGGCAAAGGATGGCAATTTGTTGTGAAACTCCCATTTTCTGAACATTCTTCACCCCTGGGGGCATCACAGAAAACAGCCACGAATAGGTTTCTGGCTCTGGAAAGAAGAACGTCACCTGAAGTCTGGAAAGGCTACGTGGACTTCATGGATGAATACGAAGCACTAGGACACATGAAACAAGTGTGCCAAACAGATATACCCGCTTATCACTACTTCATTCCCACCACTGCGTGCTAACGCCGGAAAGCAGCACAACAAAGTTGCGGGTAGTATTCGACGCTTCATGCAAACTACAAGCAACAAGTCATTGAACGACATACTCTATGCTGGACCCACTGTCCAAAGCGAGCTATTTGCAATTCTATTACGCTTCCGAACTCATAAATATGTGTTTACTGCGGACATAGAGAAAATGTATCGGCAGGTGTGAATACACCCTGACGATCAGTATCATCAACTAGTCGTCTGGAGAAAGAATCCATCAGATGATCTTAAATATTACCGGCTCAAAACCGTCACATACGGTACGACGTCAGCCCCATTCTTAGCAACAAAATGCATAGATTACTTTTCCGAGAAGGCAAAGGATCAATTCCTGCTTGGATCGTCTGTTTTAAAAAACGATTTCTACGTAGATGACTGTCTCACTGGAGCAAACAGCGTTCCGGAAGCAGTCCAAATTCAAAAGGAATTAAACAAAATATTGTTACCGTCCGGTTTCAAACTCCGAAAATGGTGCTCCAATAATGGGCAAATCCTAACAGAAGTTCCCGAAGCTGACACCATCAAGACCGTCAAGCTAGACGAAGCATTGAAACACTAAAGCGTCAAGACGTTGGGTTTGGTATGGATGCCACAGAAGGATCAACTGTGTAGGCGATCCCAGAAAAGCAAAGCGTCAATCATCACCAAACGCGTGGTAAGTTCCGAGTCAGCACAAATATTTGACCCGCTTGGACTATTTGCCCCCGTGGTAGTAAAGGCAAAAATATTTATGCAAACGCTTTGAGCACTGAACTTGAGTTGGGACGAGGAGCTCCCTCAATACCACACGTTCGTCTCGAATCGGATAGCCAAAATCCAAGCTGTCTCAGATATATCTCAATGGCGACACGTGTCCACTCAGCAAAAAACAGATCCAGCTAGATGTGCTATCCAGAGGAGAATATGCAGCCAGCAAAATATATGAGAACCTACTCTACTGGAACGTTGTATAACGGGACCACCTTTTTCTCCTACCACGAGTAAATCAAGTGAGCAAAATGGATTCAAGTTCGCCGGTGAATCGGTCCAAGTGATCTTGAACGGCGAACAAAACAAGTAGAGTCTTCCAAAATGTCAGAGGGAGATCAGACAGAGGATAAAGAACTCTATAATTGCAACCATAGCAACAGTTTTATCCAAAAAACTACAACGAACTGGTGGGACATATATGATGCGCTTCTGTTACAAAAGAAACAGAACGATACAACCACCCTACGTATTGAACTGACTCACGCTCGTACTATCATACTACGCACCATTCAGAAAATTGACTTCGCATGTGAGTACAAGCAACTTGTTGCCCACAAGGCCGTGGACAAAATGAGCGCTCTCGTCTCCCTGTCTCCCATGATCGGCAAGGATAGTCTTATCAGAGTCGGAGGGAGGCTAGAAGAATCTAAACTACCGTATAACGCAAAGCATCAAATCTTGCTTCCTTACAATGATCCAATAGTAAGAATGCTGTTGCGTGAGATGCATGAAGAGAACATGCATTGAGGTGCGCAGGCGTTGAGAGCCATTGCCAGACAGCAATACTGGATCATCAATGATAAAACCATGGCGAGAAGCATTATACACTGTTGTGTCAAGTGAACAAATGCAACAAATCATGGGCAATCTGCCAGTCGACCGAGTAACACAAGCTCGACCATTCTTCAACTCTGGTGTTGATTACTGCGGGCCAATTTGGATTCACCATAAACTCCATGGAAAAAGACCAGACAAGGCGTATATTGCAGTTTTTCTGCTGTTTTCGCCGAGAGGCAATGCATTTAGAGTTGGTAAGCGATTTAACAACAGATGCATTCTTAGGTGCTCTTCGACGGTTCTTGAGTCGACGTGGAAGGTGTCAGACCATCCACTGCGATAACGCAACCAACTTCGTGGGCGCCAACAATAAAGGCACAAGCCAGATCATCCACCATTGCAATCAGCGACAGGTAGATTTCAGGTTCATACCGCCCCAGAAATCCATCGTTCGGCGGGCTTTGGGAAGCTGCAGTAAAATCTGCAAAACGGTTACTGGTATCAGTCATGGCCACCACATCATTAACATTTGAAGAGCTTAACACTGTAATAGTGGAATTCGAAGCAATCCGGAACTCGCGACCTATTCCACCCATGTCATCCGATCCTACGGATAGGTCAGTTTTAACCCCAGGCCATTTCGCTGAGTGTGAGCTTTAACGGCCCCGCCCGATGTAAATCTCACCCCAACCAACAAAACATTGGTAAAGAGATGGGAATTAGTGTCCAGAATTAAGCCGTATTCTGAGAAGCAGTGGTCCATGGAATACCTTCAAGAGCTGCAAATGCGCACCAAATGGAAGACCATGTCGCAGAACGTCAAGGAAGGGCTACTTGTATTAATAAAGGAAGACAACCTGCCGGTGATGAGTTGGCCGATCGGAACCTTAGTAAAGACATAATCTGGCAAAGATAAATACATACGTGTAGTAGACGTAAAAGCTGCTTCTGGCGGTATTTCAGCGACCAATCACGCGTCTTGCGCCGCTTCTCAAAAGAAAGAAGTATCGACAAAGCGGCCTAACAGTTCCATCGAAGGAGCAATGGTCCCAGTAAGGAAGAAAGTAAAAATTCCAGTTCTACCCACGTTACTAGCAATGCTTCTTATTCTTCCGCTCGCAATGGGGCAGTCAACAATGTAACTCATTTCGCCAATCAGCCCGGAATATTTTATGAACGACTCGGCACTGCAAGAACGGCAATTTCGGAATGGACCATCATTGCGTATTAGATTTGAAACCATATTGGAGCGATATGAACATATTGTCCACTGGATTAAGGAACTCAGGCACAAGTGTTCTGTGCTGCATAACGAAAACGCATGCAACTCTATATTTGAGCATTTCGACATGTATATGGCGGGCTACAAGAAGGTAGTTTCCTGATTAATCGTTCCCGACAGCGAAGATCACCACTTGATATAGTAGGTAACGTGGCTAACTCACTGTTTGGCATACTTGACGCCAGGTGGCATGCAGACGACATGGCCAAGGTCATAAATGATGTGAAATCCAGAGAAGTCGTGTTGATGATGCTACTCAAAACCAAACGTCGATCTTGGATTCTACTATAAACGTAGTCAGGAAATGCGAGTCATCACTGATGGAGCATCAGCTAGCAACCCTCAACAAGGAACGAGGTAGATTTCAAGGCGACCACTTACAGCAAGCATTTGTAATCTTAACTGCCCAGCTAACCCTGCTGGCAACTGGAATGCAGCGGAAGCAAGCGGAAATTGCCAGCGTTCTTACCGATGTTCGTCGTCGAACCATCAGTCCCATGCTGGAGACTTCTAAGCAGCTAAGAGACCAATTAGACAAAATTCGGGATCATCTACTTCCGGATCAGATGTTGCCGTTCTCGACGGAAAATGTAATGGAACTCATATAAAATCATATGCGCGCTGAGGGAACCACAACTACAGATCATGTTATATTCAAAATGACAGTGCCTCTGGTATCGACAGCATAACAGGAAGTCTTCAGCATCATCCCCATCCCGACGTGGAAATCAGGAGGCTGGAATCGATTCGACATTAAGACACCTATCATAGCTGTAAATTCTCACAGATATCAATTCATTGGTCTTACTGAGGATGAGTTCGAGCAATGTCTAGAATTATCCAACAACGAACACATTTGCTTTAACCATCAAGCCCGCATTCTTTTTTAAAAATCGGTGTGAAGTTTCAGCTATTCAACAATAAATCTCTGAGACACTCTATGAGATTATTAAGTCGAAAGCAGATTTGATTTGGTTAAGAACGCATCAACGAAACAGATGGATGTTTGCGACCCTCAACCAAATGGAACTACAAGCTGTATGTATGCCATTTACCTTGATGGATCAGGTTTATTGTCTCTTTCCCCAGGCTGCACCGCACGAAACGCCAACATTAGTATTAGCAAATTCAGCACGATGATCACCGAATCACGTCTAGCGTACATTCGTTTTGGCAATATAACAACGCCCATTGTGGAAGATACATCAGAGTCAGCTCGGGAGAGACTGCAACCCAACCATCTGAATCAGACGAACTGGATCGTCTACAACAACGGCTGGCTAAGCTAAAGGATACAGCATGGTCAAATCAATTTACCACTGTGCAGCATCATCAAGTAGCAGCGTATGCTGCGTTAGCAATATCAATAATATTAATCATTGCATATAGTCTCCGACGGCGATTCGTCAACTGGAAGCCACAACAACGGACCTGCAACAACCAAGAGAACGACGAGCAGCCATCACCTGAACCTACCCCACGCAGTTTTGCGTTCAACATTAGCGATGGTTGAACAATTTTTCAACGGCCAGGAGAATGTTCAGTCGCAGCAATAGTTATAAGTACACTGAAGTATCATATATCGGGTCAAGCCGTCAGCAACATTAGCAATGACCCACTTATTGGCGAAGACTTATTCTGCTGAATTGTAACTCAGGGCTTGCTCCCATTAGCGGATTATGC
>JBAMCF010000337.1:0-86127 GCA_037075285.1 Drosophila lutescens
ACAACAAATAACAGCTGTTGGTTAAGTTAGGAACGCGTAGCTGAAAAGAGTTTAGCTTTAAACGTTTGGGGATTATGATCAATGGTTCTGAAATGACGAACGATAAAAAAAATTTTGCCTTGACCGAAATGGGAGGAACACCGTCCTTAAAGTATTAACACCGTTCTGATAACTTGTAAGTCTAACTTGTAATTACTTGAAAAATTAGTACCGTGGTCCAGCTGTTATACCGTCCGCTTTTGACACATAGCACAACACAGATTCTGCACTGAAAAAATACGTCGAAAATCCTAAGTTTTTATAAAATGTTATTTTTGACTTTTAATTATACGTAAATTCTTTCCATTAATTCAGAAATTCCAGAAATTGTATTTTATTCAGGTGTGTCCCTAAAAACTCTATCAACCAAAAAGCAACCTCAAAGCAATTGATGGGTTCCTAGATTTTTTGTGCTGCTTTCAAATGTATTTACATTTTCTCAGACGTTTTTTTTTGATACAAAGTAGGTTTGTTACGGTTCTTAGGGCCGTTTTCTCGTCCGTCCTGCAAAGTAAAATTTAGATAATGGAAGGATAAATTTATCCCGGTGGCAAATCGGTTTTCGTTTTCTCGTCCGCCATTTAAACTCCAAATAAAAGAAGCACTAATTTGAGTCTATGTGGCAACCCCACATCAGAAGAGTTAACTAATTGTCAAAAATTAATCGAAAAACTATCGAAAAATACCATAAAACACTCATACTAACAGTTGCTGATATAAACAACATTTCAAACTAAAGCCTAGTACTCAGTTCGGCTAAGAGTTTTACTAGTCGAAAAATATTAATCTTAAGCCTAGTACTCAGTACGACGAAAACTTCTAGCTAAGCATAGGAGTAAGCGAGAGGCAAGTAGGTAGCTAACGCCTTTAGCTGGGACTTTTTCCCACCTCGGTACTCAGTTGAGCTAAGGAAATAGTAAGGAAATACCAAAAAAATACCCAATTTAGCGGATGAATTCCGATTAACGCCTTTAGCCGCGGCTCCAAAGAATAGAAAATTTGATCCTTTGGCTGTGTTTGTGAGAGCTGGTGTGCCAATAACAAATAATAAATGGAAGGAAAACACCAAAAACCACTGAAAAACACCTGCAGGAGTTTCGGCAATACATATTGCCATGCCAACAGCAAATTTAAAGCTTGCGACTCAGGTGGGCTCAACATTTTGTAATATTTTAAAATTGGCGCCAGTTTTCGTTTGCTGCTTGTCAACAAACCGAGCTGGTTGAGAGTAAGACCATGCTACATGCATTGCGGATGAACTCCGAAAACTTCGGCCACACTAAAAGATTAATATTTTTCGACTAGTAAAACTCTTAGCCGAACTGAGTACTAGGCTTTAAGTGTGGCCGAAGTTATCGGAGTTCATCCGCAATGCATGTAGCATGGTCTTACTCTCAAACAGCTCGGTCTGTTGACAAACAGCAACCATCAACTTGCGCCAATTTTAAAATATTTCAAAATGGACCGACCTGGATCGCAAGCTTTAAATTTGCTGTTGGCAAGGCTATGTGTATTGCCAAAACTCTTGCAGGTGTTTTTCAGTGGTTTTTGGTGTTTTCCTTCCATTTTTTAATTGTTATTGGCACACCGCTTCTGCACAAACACAGCCAAAGATCAAATTTTCTATTTTTTGGGTCGCGGCTAAAGGCGTTCATCGGAATTCATCCGCTAAATCTGGTATTTTTTTGGTATTTCCTTAGCTCAACTGAGTACCGAGGTGGGAAAAAGTCCCGGCTAAAAGAGTTAGCCACCTATTTGCCTCTCGCTTACTCCTATGGCTAGCAGTTTTCGTTGTACTGAGTACTAGGCCTAACAAAAAAACAATGTCGGCAGAAAAGAAGTTTCGCGGTAAAAATTATACCGATGAACAGGAGACCATCCTTGTAGAACTGGTTTCACAAAAATCGCCTACAGTTATAAGAAAACTGCCGCTTGCGTAGAATCTAAGAGCTATTGGAAGCTTAACCCATGGCTGTATTGTCGTTTCCCTGTAATAATGGTTTTTGATTATATGGAATTAGTTAAACCAAATTAATGCTCTTACTTCTTTACTTTAGATTCAAGTCGCATAAAAATTTTTTGCAAAACAAATAGTGCCGTGCTTTTACACAAGCGAAACTTTTTAACAAATTCTTCATCACTGTAATATTCGAAGTAATTTCTCTGGACTTAATATCTGCGCCGATAGGTTCGCACTTCAGACAATTCGACGATATCCCACAGAGTTTGAAGATAAATCGCTCGGGAATTCATTGTAAAATAAATTGGATGACTTGAACAATTTTGATTCATATTTAACTGTAAGTAGAATCAGCTGTTTTCGAATGAAGAGCTGAACCAGATTGACAACGCTAGAATGTCTGGCTACACTTGCGCACAATCCAACCGCAAAAATTTGGCACGGTGGATGAAGTACCGAGACAAAATTTGCCGCTACCTGCGCTAACATAAGGACGAGTAAACGATTTTTGGTTTATCGCCCCGTTGTCCCGGCAGGCAAACTAAAGTACGGACGAGAAAACGGCCCTTAAGCCTAGTACTCAGTTCGGCTAAGAGTTTTACTAGTCGAAAAATATTAATCTTTTAGTGTGGCCGAAGTTTTTGTAGTTCATCCGCAATGCATGTAGCATGGTCTTACTGGGTTTGTTGACAAACAGCAAACATCAACTGGCGCCAATTTTAAAATATTACAAAATGTTGAGCAGACTTGGGTCGCAAGAGTTAAATTCGCTGTTGGCATGGCGATATGTATTGCCGCAAATCCTACAGGCACTTTTCCATTGGTTTTCGAGGTTTTCCTTCCATTTTTAATGTGTTATTGGCACACCGCTTCTGCACAAACACAGCCAAAGATCAAATTTTCTATTCTTTAGGCCGCGGCTAAAGGCGTTCATCGAAATTCATCCGCTAAATCTGGTATTTTTTTGGTATTTCCTTACTATTTCCTTAGCTCAACTGAGTACCGAGAAAAAAACCGGGAAAAAAGTCCCAGCTAAAGGCGTTAGCTACCTATTTGCCTCTCGCTTACTCCTATGTTTAGCTAGCAGTTTTCGTCGTACTGAGTACTAGGCTTTAGAGTGTCAAACTTACATATGTTTAACTGAATAAATTCGTCAATTCGTTTGGACAACATGTAAGTAAAGTTGAAATATTTTCTTGCAATGTGCATTTTACCAACTTTTTAGGGGAAAGCATAGAACTCCAGAACAGGAAGAGTTGCTGGTCCAATTCATGGAGAAGCACCCAGATATAGCCAACGGTTATCGCCATTGATTCAAAAAAGTCGCCTGTGATTTTCATCCAACGGCGACTCGCCATTAATTATGGTAAATATTTTTCTTGAATTTACGGTTTCGCCTTTCTAAAAATCATTACCAATTTTTTCTTAGCTTTACGGCAAAAAACCCTAAAATTAAGAAACAATTTTCTTGAAAATAGAAAAATAAAAGTTTTTTGTTTATAAACTTAATTTTTTTAAACTTTGTCCGATTGTTTTTTTTAATCTCTTATGCATTACGATTTTTTAACTAAGAGGAACCTTTTCTTGTTTTAGTGACAATCATATCCTGAAAATTGGTTACATTTTTATTTATTTAATTTAAATTCCAATTTCTTATAAATGTTTATTAATAACAATGTATTTTAAGTTCAGAAAAACTGTAAACATATTAAAGACTTAGGAAAAATTCTTACCTCGACCTAAACTCGAACCCGCGACCGTTCACACCATAGAGAGACATCTTAACCACTCGGACATGCGTGCTTCTTGCAATGCAATGGCTTAAGATGCGTGAAGTGTTAACGGTCAAAATATTGGTATACCAATTACACTTACTTTAATTGAATCTTGTTAACAACCGTTTTAACAATTCAGTAAATAGAAAACAGAAACAAAAGATATTTTATTAAAAAAAAAACAACGACTATTAAAATGTTTACAAAATTACACAACTTTCCTGAAAAATAGGTATTTATTTTCTAGAACCAAGGGCGATTTCGCCATTAACTCCAGAAAGAAGTGCGGAAAATATTGTTATTAATCCAAGAAAATATCGCCATTAATCCAAGAAAATATCGCCATTAATCCAAGAAAATATCGCCATTAGTCTAAGAAAAATGTTTTCGACTCTTCTTCTTATTCATTAAAAAAAATGAATGGCTAATTTCCATAAACTTAAGAAAAAATTTTTATAATCAAGAAAAATTACTCCCACAGTTTTTACCCAAAAGGTGCGTTTTTTTTTAAATTTACTTTGTTTCCGGAAATATTTAACTCCAGATGTTGATCCCCAGCCGGCACTTACTTTTTTGTTAACCTACCGATCCTGCGAGCGAATCCGTTTTTCGCTTAAACCATGTTGGTCGTAGCTTTCCATAGGTATTTGTGTTATTTTTTTTGTATGCAGGGGTGTCACAGGAACCGGTGACGGTTGGTTTGGAAACCAACCCATCAAAACCGTAGGTGTCACAGAATCTGTAGAGTTTTCTAGGAGTTTGCTCTGATTTTATGAACATTTGCTATAAGGGGTAAGGTTGGTTTAATATCGTGTATTTGATTTTCAAACGGTTTCTGTGACACCGAGATTTGCTTTTGGGGGGAAATTTGGATAAAAGCGTTTTCTGTGTCACCCCCGATATTCTTTTTTAAGTTTTTAAGGTTTTTTGGTTGTGATTTATGGTTGAAAAAGAAAACAGTTACGGAAAAAAAAGGTTTGTTTGGAATTTGACGGTGATAAGGTGGATCAAGGTGACAAACAAATTTTATTAAACGTGAAGTTAAAGGAAGTAAGTATAGTAAGGAAACATTTTTTTCCAGGTGAGACTAACGTTAAGTTAGCTAAGGAGAGGAAGAACTGGTGTTAGGGTGAAGAAGGGTGGTTAAAATTATGTTAATTCGTGTTATCGGCGTGAAGGTTGAGTATGGATGGGTTACACTGGGGTTAAGACGAGGAAACAAAGAAAACAGCATTACGGTGATAAAAAAGTGTGCCAAGGGTGATATTAAAATAGGAAAGAGGTTAAGGTGAGGTGAGATTGGGGTTAATGAGGTGTTAAGGTAAGGTATTTTATGGTTAGAAGGATTTGGATAGAATATTTGTGCGTTCTAGGTGGGTTTACTGTTTAGCTAAAGTTAGGCGGGATTTTACTCGAACATATTAATTAGAATTTGGAAATATGAAAAAATCACCAATAAATGCTTTGCTAATAGTAGCGGACAACGTCGCTTCGGGTATTGCTAGTCAAACTACTATATAAAAGGCTGTATATAAAAAACGGTCAGTAGCTAATTCCACCCAGAACGGATTGACATAAAAATCTAAAAAAAATCACATTAATTACTAAAATAATTAGGAGCCGCGTGTGAGGTACAAATTAGAACAAAAAACGACCCCAAAGTGCCCCAAAATTCGATTTGTTTTTTTTTTTAATTTCTTTCTTTTGCCATTTCTCTGTTTTAAATGTTGTTAAAATGGTTTAAAAATGTAATGTTCATAATCTTATGCCATACCCGCCAATAACTGCATTTAAATTTTTTGGAGATTCAGCATCCTTCACCAAGTCCCCAATATTTTCAAATTTTGTTGTGCCAGTCTGACGTCATTGCCTGCACACATGTATGTATGTATGTTCTGCTGGCGCACTTTGCATATGTCGTACATGTATGTATGTATGTATGTCCTGCTGTCGCACTTTAAGTGTGACCGCGCAAGGGAAAATTAAAATACCACAGTCACTTAAAATGCGCGGTTAAAAAATCGATTATATCCCAAATCTTTTCTTATGCTTCTTTTTTTAGGTAAACGTTACATTTAAAATATCGGTAGACTTACAGAAATCCCATTAAGCAGATTTTTACAGCCGAAATTTTCCTTAAAATTGCTTTTATTTTTATGATGCAAAAAACTCATCGGCTTTTTAGCAACTATTTATTAGTTTTTAAGAATTGAGATATTGACAAATTGTTGATTTCTAAAAAACATTATTTCGCTCCGTTGCACACACACATGGGCGAAATATATATAAGCCACAAAATGAGTTTTTTACAATTTGATTCACGGCATCCCCTTCCACCTGCCTTCCTTATCTCTATACTAATGTAATGCTAAGGGTAAAACATGGTCAGTAGCAAATTCCACCCAGAACGGATTGACATAAAAATCTAGAAAAATCAAATTAATTCGGAAATAATTAGGCGCCGCGTGTGAGGTACACATAAAAACAAAAAACGACCCCAAAGTGTTAAATGTTGTTAAAATGGTTTCAAAATGTTATGTTCATAATCTTATGGCATACCCGCAACTAACTGCATTTTCATTTTTTGCAAATTCAGCCTCCTTAAGTCCTCAATATTTTCCAATTTAGCTTTGCCGATTTAACGTCACGGCCTCCACATATGTATGTATGTATGTTCTGCTGGCGCACTTTCCATTAAGTCGTAAATGTGTGTGTGTCGCATTGTAAGTGTGACCGCGCAAGGGGAAAAACGAAAAATACCACTGTTTATTTAAAATGCGCGGTTAAAAAATCGATTATATCGCAAATCTTTTCTTTTGCGCCTTTTTTTAGGTTAACGTTAAATTTTAAAATATCGGTAGCCTTACAGAAATTTCATTAAGCTGAATTTTACAGTCGAAATTTTCCTTAAAATTGCTTTTGTTTTTAAAATGCAAAAGCCTGATCAGCAAACTATTTATTAGTTTTCAAATGTTGAGTTATCGACAAACTTTGGATTTATAAAAAACAAAAACAATGATTCGCTCTGCTATGTACACACACACGCACGAAATATATATATCCAAAAAATGCGTATTTTACACACACAGCCATTAGATACATATATGCGTGTGTACGTTTGTGTGTGTGCATTGCAGCTGACTAAGGAATTGAGATTCGCTCAAATTAAAATTCAATATAATACTGATATCCTTTTGCTAAAAGAATATTTCATTTACATTTCCACATTTAAGACATTTTGTAACCGGTTTTTGTGAACTAAAATTCAAATCGCATTGATAATATTAAAAGAACATTAAATATTCAAACCAATTGATTCTCTTGCTCTTTATTACACCTCATATTGTTGAAACAAATGCAAATGTTTAAACAATTTGATTCACGGCTTCCCCGCCCACCTGTCTTCCCTATCTCTAAATCAATATTTGTCTTTATCAAAAAATTGGTCAGTAGCAAATTCCACCCAGAACGGATTGACCTAAAAATCTAGAAAAATCAAATTAATTCGGAAATAATTAGGCGCAGAGTGTGACGTAAAAATTAAAACAAAAAACGACCCCAAAGTACCCCAAAAATCGATTTGTTTTTTTAATTCTTTCTTTTGCCATTTCTCTGTTATAAATGTTGTTAAAATGGTTTTAAAATGTTATGTTCATAATCTTATGGCATACCCGCAATTAACTGCATTTTCATTTTTTTGAAATTCAGCCTCCTTAACCAAGACCCCAATATTTTCCAATTTTGCTTTGCCGATTTGACGTCACGGCCTCCACATATGTATGTATGTATGTTCTGCTGGCGCACTTTCCATTAAGTCGTAAATGTGTGTGTGTCGCATTGTAAGTGTGACCGCGCAAGGGGAAAAACGAAAATACCACTGTTTATTTAAAATGCGCGGTTAAAAAATCGATTATATCGCAAATCTTTTCTTTTGCGCCTTTTTTTAGGTTAACGTTAAATTTTAAAATATCGGTAGCCTTACAGAAATTTCATTAAGCTGAATTTTACAGTCGAAATTTTCCTTAAAATTGCTTTTGTTTTTAAAATGCAAAAGCCTGATCAGCAAACTATTTATTAGTTTTCAAATGTTGAGTTATCGACAAACTTTGGATTTATAAAAAACAAAAACAATGATTCGCTCTGCTATGTACACACACACGCACGAAATATATATATCCAAAAAATGCGTATTTTACACACACAGCCATTAGATACATATATGCGTGTGTACGTTTGTGTGTGTGCATTGCAGCTGCCCACCGGGAAAATTCCTCTGGAAAATAACATATTTTCATCAGGTTTCTCCATATAAGCGGAAGGGACTAAACCTCATTCACCCCTTACATTTCTTCCATCTCTGGTTTCAAAATACACGGGGGTGACACAATAAGTAAGGGGGAAATGAGGTTTCTATCTGGATCTCTGGCAGAAGAATGCAGGACAAAATCCACTGGTTTTTCGACTTCCCGCATTATAGATTTTCCACACGTGCTTAGTTATGGTTTTCCTCTATTTGCAATATCTGCTTTTCCACACCCTCCCAGTTTTGGTTTTCCAATACTTTGCAGTATCTGATTTCCCACAATAGAAAATAACTTTTTTTCATGTAATATTTGCATGTGTATTTATTAATAATATTTACAATCGAAGCATTGGAATTAAAAATTGTTAATGCCTGAAGCACTCCCGGTTTTTGCTTGGCCGAATGCAGCTCTTAGGTATCCATGTCTTGTAAGCCTGTCTTCTGAAAATATCAAAAATAATTAAGATATGAATTTAAGATCAGGAATAATAATAACAGTAATTACCATTATTATCTCCATACAAAATTAAGGGATCTCTCCAGAAATTATGCAGAGTTTGTGTTAAAGATATCATCTGGAGGCTTATATTTATTAATGGCGAAAATATCTGTGGTACTAACCTCTGCAACGCTGAAATAAAGATTATTAAGCAACAACATTTATGTTATCACTTACCTTTTTCTGGTTTTTTAGAATTAACCGAACGATTTTTCACTTTTTTCACTTTTTTAGACGAAATGTAAAATGATGTGACCCTGCATCATATACTTGATAATACCAAAATGCAAAATGCAGATAAATTTGGTGTTAATTTCGTTGTAAGTTAGGGTCACACCTGCCACGATCTGACGATCAAATTATTTTATTTCACAAAAAATGTTTAAAAATATAAAAAACAATAATATTTTTCTTTGTAATTTTATGGCAATCCTTGATAAATGTGATCAAATTTTTTAATCGTCTTACCACATTACCCACATTTATTCTTATTATTATTTGTAAAAATTGTGAGTAAAATAAATTAAAATCATCAATAAATATTATGATTATAGACATTATGATTATAGTATTTAGTTTAATTTATTTGATTAAAAATTATTAATATTTTTTCTACGAATTTTAAAATTACTAAAAATTAAAGATAAATGTGAGAACAAGATTTTTTTTTTGTGTAAATCATAGAATTTTTAAGTATTATAAGTTGGTGATTTTTTGTTAAAAAATATTATAATCGTAGTGCCACAGAAATCACACAGCGCATAAGTGGCCTGATATTGATGCTACTCAGAAACCCACCCCCATTTAACGCTCAGAAATTATCTATCCCCACACCGCCGCCTGCAAAAAGGAACAGGATTTCAAGAACACAAAAACCAACTTCTCACTTTCCTGCTAAGTGACTAAGGAATTGAGATTCGCTCAAATTCAAATTCAAGATAATAATAATATCCTTTTGCTAAAAGAATATTTCATTTACATTTCCCAATTTAAGACATTTTGAAACCGATTTTTGTGAACTAAAATTCAAATCGCATTGATAATATTAAAAGAACATGAAATATTCAAACCAATTGATTCTCTTGCTCTTTATTACACGTGCCTTATATTGTTTAAACAAATGCAAAGGTAATACTATACATTAGCAGGCTCACCCCCGAAATTCGCGAAAAAATTATCCTCGATGGACCGCGATTTCTTAAGAATTTACGTGCAAAAAGAGCTTGGCGGTCGGCCATGGTTCTCATGTAATTGAATATCAAAGTTCCCGGTTTTGCTATAAAAAACAAGGGTGCTTTTCTCATATTTTCAATCAAAGTAATTACGTTTTAATGAGTTCCTATAAAATTAATTAATTGTTTAAATGAGTTCCTATAAAACTATTTAATTGCTTAAATGAGTTCCTACAAAAAAATGTAGAATTTTGTCAAATTTTTTTAATTGTATTTTTTGTCTAATGAAAAAACGTATGCAAATAATCATGTTATGAGTGGAGCGTGGTCTATAAAGGACATGATTGTTATCACAATGCTGTATCGAGATTTTAGTGACGGCCAGGATCGATCATAGCCATCCAAGGTCCCCCACCAAATAAAACTCAAACTATTTGTATCTTTATATTTATTTAAATAGTTTCAATGAACCGCACCATAGTGGTGTCCCCCTTAGGCCTAATCCACGCTTCAGATCCGAATATAACAAAGAGTGTCCTAATTAACAGCTGAGTTGTTATCGAAGGTGTCCTAAAAATATATATGCGATTTTTTTATACCCTTGCAGAGGGTATTATGATTTCAGTCAGAAGTTTGCAACGCAGTGAAGGAGACGTTTCCGACCCCATAAAGTATATATATTCTTGATCAGCATCACTAGACGAGTCGATCTAGCCATGTCCGTCTGTCCGTCTGTCCGTCTGACCGTCTTTCCGTCCGTCTGTCCGTCTGTCCGTCTGTTTCTACGCAAACTAGTCTCTCAGTTTTAAAGCTATCGGGCTAAAACTTTCCCAAAAAGTCTTATATCTATTGCAGGTAGTATATAAGTCGGAACGAGCCGGATCGGACAACTATATCATATAGCTCCCATAGAAATAGTCGGGAAAAAAATGTAAAAAAAATTATATCTTGGGTGTTTTTGAACATATCACCTCCTACTTTTGGAAATACCATTTTGTATCTAATTCTGAATTTCGAATAAATTTTTATCAAAATCGGACGACTATATCATATAGCTGCCATAGGAACGATAAAATAATTAATGGGAATATAATAGGAAATCAATTATTGCTTCGTTGGTTTTTATTGTATTCTCTTCTACTCTGGGATGTGACTCTTTTCTAATGTTTTCGAATTTCGATTTTAATTTTATCAATATCGAACTACTACATCATATAGCTGCCATAGGAACGATCAAAAAATTAATGTGAAATAATAGGAAATTTAACATTTTTTGCGTTTTGTAAATTAATAGAATGATCTGCAAGGGTATATAAGCTTCGGCTTGCCGAAGCTAGCTTCCTTTCTTGTTTAATTTGTACTTGCACGATGTTTTAATTTCATATTTAACATCGCGGCGATTTTTTTTTAATTTCATGCCAAATTTTACTTGTGACTCGTTGCATTTTTTTTTATAATTTGTACTTGCACGATGTTTTAATTTCATATTTAACATACATCATAAAATTTTACGAAATTTCAACCACTTTAGAAGTTAAGCTTAAGTATTGGGTTGGCAAGAAAGTCATGTCGTTTTTTTTTCAATATTTTCAAAGATTATTTATTTATATCAGGACTTATAATTAATCAATTATGTATTGGCCGTTTTGTTCGACCACTAATGACCATCTCTCGGGCAGCTGCATAATTCCGCGCTCGAAGAACTTTTGGTCTTTTCCAGCAAAGAATCGAGACAAGTGGTTTTCGACAGCCAATCAAAGTTTTTACCATTCAAAGAGTTTTGAAGAGAGCGTATCAAATGGTAATTGAAGGTGCTAAGTCCGGACTATAAGTTGGATGTGGTAGCACTTCCCAATTCAGCTCCGTTAATTTTTGCCGAGTGACCAAAGATGTGTGGGGCCTAGCGTTGTCATGGTGAAAGACTATACCCTTGCGATTAGCTAGTGCCGGCTCCTTTTCTTTAATTTTTTCCGCCAAATTGGATAGCTGGCGACAGTACACATCTGAATTGATGGTTTCATTCCGTCCCAGCAGCTCAAAGTGCACTACACCCTTCCAATTCCACCAAACAGACAGCATAACTTTCCTCTGATGGATATCGGCCTTTGATGTGGCTTGGGCTGGCTCATCTTTCTTGCTCCATGATCTTTTTCGTTGGACATTATTGTAATCAACCCACTTTTTGTCGCCAGTAATGATCCGCTTCAAAAAAGGATCGTTTTTAATCCGTTGCAGCAGAGAATGGCAGATATTGATACGCTTAGTTAGGTGAATTTCCTTTAAGTTATGCGGAACCCAAACATCGAGCTTGTTTACGTAGCCAAGTTTCTTCAAATGGTTTTCAACCGTTGTACACGACACACTGAGCTTCTCTGACATCGCCCGAGTTGAATAACGCCGGTTTTCATCCAGCAAAGCCTGAATTTGTTCGTCAAAAACGGCCGATGGTCGACCAAAACGTGGGGTGTCTTTAACTCCAAAATCTCCAAGATCTCACTCATGGCATCTTTACCATACACTTCGCACAATTTTTCGCGAGCTTCTACCGCTTTTTTTTCTTTTTGGAAATAAAAAAGCAAAATATGCCGAAAATGCTCACTTTGATCCTCCATGTTTAATTTGCTATAGCTTCCACAAATGTTATCGAATAATTACCAAATTTTCATTGATAGTACCTAAGACAATAAGCTTTAAAACGATACTAAAAAGTGTGACCCTGGTGCTCGATTAGTCGTAAATAAATTAGATTAAAAACGATTACTAAAAAAAACGACATGACTTTCTTGCCCACCCAATACATCTAATTCTTTTTTCTCTAAATATGGATGTTGGAGCTGTTGGGCCACTGGGGGGACATGTCGGATCCTAGTGGGCGCCTACGCCCCCAATGGAATACTGTGCAAAAATTTGGCTGCTGAAGCTCTTAACGTTTGGGCTGTGGTCGTATCTTCTTAAAAATCTGTTTTTCATTTTATAATCTTTAGAGATATTTTATATAAAAAAATCAAATTAATTTATATGATCTTACATTCAAGTTTTGTTTCCAAATAAAACTCACATAAATCATTTCAAAGTATTAATTGGAATGTTTTTTACTTGTATCGGTACGTACCGGTACCAGAACCGGAACCAAAACATTAACACCGAAATATAACCGTTTACCGAATAAGCAGATTCGGTATGGGACCAGTACCGGAACCGGAACCGAAAAATATGATTCGGTTTGATTCCCTGATATGAACAGTTGGACGTAGCCTAGCCTGTAAAGCTTCTGTCTCCGAACAAAAAGGACCGAGTTCGAGTGACTCACACTCACTATAAATAGAGATTCTATATTACAATTTTGAAGATTAACTATTACTTTTGCTTTCGCCAATAAAAGTTATAGTCAAAGAAATGCGGACTATTTTTTTAAGGGACTTGAATTTTGTTAACGACTTCATCCCTTGTTAAAAAGCTCGGGAAAGAGATTTAGATACTTTTTGAAACACTGTCAAAGTATAAAATCAAGTCTACGGCTTCTAGATGAATCTGAAATATGTGTAATAAACTTAAAAGCCGTTGCGCACCGCCTAAATCGAATTATTTTTTATTTCTACTTTCTTTTATGGATTAAGGATACAAAAAGGCAATATATGAAAGATGAGAGCATGGCCTAAAAAATTTCATGCAAAAAGTCCACCCTACACTCAGAAAAAAAATCGCCCTGAATTTTAGAAAATCGGCATACTTTTTAAGCCAAAGGCAGCGATCCATGACTTTAAAAAAAAACAAATTTCTAAAAAACAGAACAAAAAAATTTTTTAATATCAAAGTTGAATAAGAAGAAGAAAATAAAAATCGGGAATTATGCCCAGTTACTCCCCTCTGACGGTGTTTGTTGGTTCCCGTTTTTTTTAATTGGGAGTTTATAGTTAACAATGAAACTGCTAACTTATATTAACATAACTATTTACTTAAATAAATATAACTTAAATAAGAGTTTAACAAAGCAAGATTATTAGTACAGATTACTCGAAGACTCAAGAAAGGAGTAAATTTTAGCTGATGAACATTCTATCGAGTTTTCCAATGATATTTCAGTATACAATAAATTATAATTTGAACAAAGAACCCTAAAGGTCTCATGAACTGCAAAGTTTGACCCACAAATTGGCAGGTGAATTGGGCGAAAAGTTCGAGTGAATCTCAAAGGGAAAGCGATATCAATGTAGCTTAGGTGACGCGGGGAGTTTACCTCACCCAAAAGCAGTTTATGAAAAAAAATTACTCCACCGCACATTTTACGATGTTTTACAGATTGTAAATCAATTAATTTTAATCTCGATTCATAGGGTGGCAAGTGACTATTCGGATCCCAGTTCAGCTGACGCAAAGCGAATAATAGAAACTGCTTTTGAACTGACTCAACTAATTTTTGTTGTTCATTATATTGAGGGCTCCATACACTCGAGCAATATTCCAAAATAGGGCGAACCATGGAAACATACAAAGTTTTTGTTGTGTATGGATCGTCGAAACCCCCCTAGCTTTACCAATAGTAACAGAGATGTGGCTTTTAAAACATAATTTGCTGTCGAATAAAACACCTAGATCATTTACTTTGGAAATACGTTCCAAAAAACAATTCCCGAGATAGTAAGGTTGAATATGAGCTGAAGTTCGATAAAAGGACATCGACTTGCATTTTGCATGGTTAAGGTGTAACAAGTTAATGGAGCACCAAGACTGTAATTCATTTAGATCCAATTGTAGGCGGTGGTGAGAGATTTGGTCGGAGTATGATAGGCAAATTTTAACGTCATCAGCATACATTAAAGTAGTGGCATAAGATATGACGTTTGGAAGGTCGTTTATAAAGAGTACAAACAGTAGTGGACCTAAGTGACTGCCTTGGGGGACACCAGAAAAAACATTTACAACAGAAGACAATTGATTATTAAAGAGAACGCGTTGAGTTCTATTTGAGAGATATGCCAAAATCCAGTTTAGTAAAATTGGTGGAAATCCAAGAAGAGACAGTTTGTGAAGGAGAAGGCTATGGTTTACTGAATCAAATGCCTTCCTGAAGTCCGTAAAAATAACATCAGTTTGGCATTTATTAAGGAAACTTCGATGAATAAGACAAGAGAATTCGAGGAGATTTGTAGTAGTTGACCGATGCTTAACAAAACCATGCTGAGCTGAAGAGATTATGGAGGTACGAAAGATTCACTCAGAATTCTCGGGAATTCGGAAAGAAGCAGAGATTGGTTGAATAAAAAAGGAATTGGCCAGGACAAAGTTTCGGCACAGTTTCTAAGGACACAGCTTGGAATCTTATCAGGACCCGGAGAAAACGATATTTCAAGGGACAAAAGGGCTTACAGAACGTCTTTGACTTCAAAGTACGGAACATAGATATTATTAATGTGGGATAGAGGGTATGGATAAGGAGTCGAGGAGCTATAGGACTGTGGAGAGTAGGTTGACTGGAAAAATTTGGCAAAAAAATTAGATATGTTTGATGATGAGGATTCAGTAGAGTTTTTATAATGAAGAGATGAGGGATAACAGTTGCACTTTCTTTTAGAATTCACAAAGGAATAAAAATGTTTTGGATCCGAGCGAATGTTTTCTCTACATTGAGCAATGTAGCGAGCATAACTCTGATTGGCAGCAAGAGTAAATTCAGAGCGAATCGAGACGTACTCGTGTGGCCAATGTACTACGAGTTTCAGCGTTAAACTCAACTTTCAACAACAAGGTTGGGTGGTAGGGATCTTCTGGTGTGGAGAAGGGTGAGCATCGGAGCACAATTGTAAGGGTCTCGTTATTAACAAAGATTAAATCTAGGAGCCTGTCTTTATTGTTCTCCACAAAGTTAATCTGACCCAAAGACAAATCAGATAGGCCGCCGATAAAATCATGTTGACTCTCAGTAAAAAGAAGATTGGAGTCCGGTGAAGTCACCCAAAGCAGGTTAGGCAAGTTAAAGTCACCCATTACAATGAAATGATCTTCATCACAAATTGCAGATGAAACTAAATCAATTGCAGAAAGGTGCATTAAATACAGAGATACATCCGATTTAGGTGGAATATAAGAGCAAGTTATGTAAATGTTAGTACTATTTAAAGATATTTTGACTGCTATAAATTCAATTGAATGAACATTCTGAAAAGCAAAAAGCTCTGAAGACAGTGAATTGTGAACTGCAATTAAAACGCCTCCACCTAGCGTGGCGCGATCAACTCTATAAACAACAAAGTTATCAGCAAATATTTCTTGATCAGAGACGGAAGAATTAAGCCAACTTTCAGTTAAAGCTATTACGTCGGCATCCGTGGAAAGACTGTTAACATACACCCTACTCAGTTTTCCCAGTAGACTTCGCACATTTTGGTAGAGTATTGACAAGTTATCTAGTTTTTTGAAGCAGCTGAACTGGAGCCCCGACTCTTGTCCTTTTGGAGATACTCGTGAACTAACGTATTTACTGGCCAAATTGTAGAATCAAGTGCTTTAGGGAACAAATGGTCTGTAAGAAGAATTTTAAATGAAGATATGTTACGCTTTTGCTTAAAATTAAATTTGTAGACAGAAATAGCGTAGATAGAAGGTAGATTTTCACATCCTCAGCAGTGGCTTCTGGGTTGAGTCTGGATACAAATATGGATTTTTGAATGACCCCACTTAGAGGGATGCCCGAGACCGCAGGAGTCCCCACGCTTTTTCTCTGGTCTGTTCGACTTGGAACACCACTCAAAGGGATGTTAGAACGACCTGGAGCCAGCCGTCTTGGGCCAGGCATATCATTTATAGTAGAAACTGCACTTGATGCAGAGACTGAGTCGCCAGGAACTAGCTGCAATCCAGGAGTGGCCAGGTTTGGTACCGGTGGAATGTTGCCAAGGGATGCCGCAGGCAATGCAGCGTGCGACTGCATTGGTAAGTTGTCTGAAGATCCAGATGGAGTAGTATGAGCAGGTGGAAGAGACGGTGTAAGATAGTTAGGAGAATGTTCCATGTTGTTAGCGCCAGTAGGAGTAGAAAGCATCGTGGTTGTCATCCCGTTTGCAGGAAGTTGAAGATTATTTGGAATCTTCCTTTTCGGTGATTCACTTAGAATCTTAAGACCGAGGAACTGGGATTCCACTGCCAGGAATTTGTCGTTCATAGAGGTGAGGAGTTTTCGAACCTCCATAAATCCGGTTCTAGTTTGCCTCATGAAGGTGCGCATTTCATCAGTCATCTCACGGCATGCCGTGCAAGACCAGGTGAAGCCGACTTTTTTGGAGATTAAATCCCCAATACGGCCATTGAAACCGGCTCCGGCGCACTTAACGTGCGCGCAGTTGTCGCACAGCCAGCATATAAGGAAAAGTTTCTCCGCTGATAATGTTATTATACTCGCATTTTTTGGCAGTGCAAATGATAGTCATTTTGGCTGAGTATCAGGTCACTGTGCAGCAGACAAGCGTGGGTGTATAAGCGGCAATAGCGGCAGGGCAGAGCGGCAGCAGGGCAAAGAGCAGTCCGATGTAATCGTCGAAGGGCAGAGCAGCAGCAGAGTGGAAAGCAGTCGGTTGAAGCGTCGAAGAGCAGAGCAGCAACTGGGCAGAGAGCAGTTGGATGTAAGCGCCGAAAAGCAAGGCAGCAACACTCCAGAGAGGCGAAGTTAGCGCTGAAGAACCGATCGAAGCGCAGTGTAGTGATTGCAAGTGCGTGTAAATGTTCGTGGCAAGCACAAAGAGAGCGGTTTCACCAACAACAAACTATTATGCTTAACGGTGACGCTGGCAAAACAGAGGACGATTGTGTGAATGTTCGCGGCAAACACAGAGAGAGCAATTATAGCAACAAAACAAACTTTTGGTTTAGCGGTAACGCTGGCAAAACAGAGCATTAGCAAATATATTCTGTTGCCAGTTTTGTTTTGCAAGTTATTATGTTGCTGTCGTTTTAAATTATCCAAACGGCTCGTATTGTTTAAGGTTGCAGTGATACTGACAATATGTTCAAAACCTGAGATAAACCGAATAGGTTTTCACAGGGAAATCGCGATGTGAAGGAGGAGCGTAGAAAAACACGTCCGAATACTAGTTGAGCATTCATACTTTCGCAACTTATGTTTCTAAAAACATGGATGACGTCACGATGTAACTGAAATAAAACCTGAAATTATTATATTACTTACAAATGATAAATATAAATATCAAATAACTTACCATCTTGAGAAAAACATCTTGGTCGCTCGTGGGAATCGAACCCCTTACCTCACAGTTTGTAGTCAAACACTCTACTAGCTGCGCCAGGGAAGCATCACGTGAGGCGCTGTACAAAGTACATTCACATTTTGTTCTCTTGGGTTCAGGGTTTATACTCTTGTTTGGCCTTTTATGTGTGTGTTAGATTACCTAAATCTTAGTTTGTATTAAAATATACATATTATTGAGTTAAAAACAAGAGAGAACGTTATAGTCGGGTGCCCGACTATCAGATACCCGGTACTCAGGTAAAGGGAGTGCGAGGGAGATGGAGATAGATACTTTGATCACGCATAACTTTTTAACGAATGGTCCGATTTCAAAAAAATTTCTTCTACATTTCGATAGGTATTGATAAACACAATAAAACTGCATTACTACTTTTCCGAAATATTGAAATTTTTAAAATCGTATATAAGCTATTGTGGGCGTTAGAGGGGGCGTGGCACCTTTTTGAAACAAACTTGCGCTGTGTAGGAACTCCTAGAATCTGCATGCAAAATGCCAATCTTCTAGCTTTTATAGTTTCCGAGATCTCAGCGTTCATACAGACAGACGGACAGACAGTCGGACAGACGGACATGGCTAGATCGACTCGGCTAGTGATCCTGATACTTTATGGGGTCGGAAACGCTTCCTTCTAGCTGTTACATACTTTTGCACGAATACAATATACCCTTTTACTCTACGAGTAACGGGTATAAAAAGACGCAAAAAATTTCCGACTCGAGTTGGGATTGAACACACACTTCCGAATATAAGCGCACAATACAAATAATCCCCCCGCTTTAAACCCCTAGGCTACCGATTATGGCGATTTTCTAAGATGTAAGGCGATTTTTTCTGAGTTTCAAAGAAAATTGTCTGAAAAACAGAACATTTTTCTAAAAGTGGATAAGAGAGGAGCTGATCTAATCAGGGTAAATTTTTTCTTATTTTTTAGAAAAATATTTCTGATATATATAAATTTTTTCTGAATTTCAAGGCGATTGTCAAAGTATGGCGATTTTCTAAAATTCAGGGCGATTTTTTTTCTGAGTGTAGTGTACATTGTACACTTTTCTCGATGGACAGCGATTTATAAAGAACTCTCAGAACCATGCATGACCACATGTGTATTTATACCCGTTACTCGTAGAGTAAAACGGTATATTGTATTCGTGCAAAAGTATGTAACAGCTAGAAGGAAGCGTTTCCGACCCCATAAAGTATCAGGATCACTAGCCGAGTCGATCTAGCCATGTCCGTCTGTCCGTCTGTCTGTCTGTCTGTCTGTCTGTCTGGATGAACGCTGAGATCTCGAAAACTATATAAGCTAGAAGATTGGCATTTTGCATGCAGATTATAGGAGTTCCTACGCAGCGCAAGTTTGTTTTAAAAAAATGCCACGCCCCCTCCTACACCCACAATCGCTCATATACGATTTTAAAAATTTAAATATTTCGGAAAAGTAAAAATGCAGTTTTATTGTGTTTATCAATACCTATCGAAATGTAGAAGAAATTTTTCAAATCGTTAAAAAGTTATGCGTGATTAAAGTTTCTATCTCCATCTCCCTCGCACTCCCTTTACCTGAGTAACGGGTATCTGATAGTCGGGGCATCCGACTATAACGTTCTCTCTTGTTATAACCTATACATCTTTAAGTCAACTAACAAGACCATCAACTCAAAAATCAATCAATGATTCGATTTTATATTGATTTTTTACATTGGGAAAAACGCGTATTACAGCCCTTTTAGATCCGTGTTGTGTCAGTTAACAGCTGTAAACGGCCAAAAAATCACAGTTTTCGCACGCTTCAAAAATGCATATCACATTAATTTGCTGGTGGATTATAATGATCACTAGCTTGTTTTTTTTTTCAAAGTACCATCTAGCAGAAGAAGTTATAAAAGCTCGCGCTCATTGATTAGATCGTGGAACTCACGCCAACACGTGCTATAATTGGGGTTGAAATCACAATCCCGCAATTAGTCCATTCCCCGTACCTGCAATTTGAACTCCAAATAAAAAGACGGTGTTTAATCTGTAACACAATAATATACTTATTCATTTATTTTGGTATTCTGAACATGTTTTTTTTATAAATTGAAATTAATATTCTCGCTCCATTCCGTCCAATTCTGGTTTACAGAATGTAAAGTGTTCACCATAATTCGTAGTTTTAAGATCATGTCCACCTGATTCATGAACATCGTTTTTGTGTTTAGGAGGAATTGAAAGTGGTGGCCAATTACATCCTCTTCAAAATCTTGAATAAATTAGTAGTGTATAAATGTAGAGTAGAGGTAATTATTATGCTAATTAGGGTAATAAATTAGGTCAAGGTGACAGGTGTAGGGGTAATTAAAGTTAATGGGTGCGTGACGGGTGATCGTTAATTAGGGTGATAAGAAATTCGGTCCAGAAATACGGTCCAGAAATCCGGTCCAGAAATCCTTTCCAGAAATTCGGTCCAGAAATCCTGGATTCCAATTAAGCGGGGGAGAAGTTACTGTTGTGTGTCAGGTGATCATTGCGTTATATCTAGAGGATACGAGGGAATCGTATTTAATGGTTGGCGAAAAGGTTCAGGGCATCCAAATTAAGCGGGGGAGAAGTTACAGGAGTGTGACGGGTGTCCTTTGCCGTTTGTCCTTTAAGCAAACTAACAAGATCATCAGCTCAAAAATCAACCAAGGGTTCCATTTTCTATAGATTTTTTAACTTGGGACAAACGGGTATTACAGCCCTGTTGTCTCAGTTAACAACTGTAAACGGCCAAAAAATCACCGTTGTTCCAAACTTAGAATATTCATATAAAATTCACTTTCTGGTGGATTCTAATGATCATTAGCTTGTTTTCTTTGTCAAAGTACCTTCTACCAGTAGAAGTTATAAAACATCAATGTTCCCAAAAATCGATATTTCTCCACCTCTAGTTTTGAACCATCCCGCCTTACCAATTGGGTCATCGCACCATGTTACGCGGGAGTGCATAAGTTTAACTTAAATGTGAAGTTAACACGTTCGCGAACATTTACAACTTTCTACAACTTAAAATAGGACATTTTCCATATGCAAATTTTATTTAAAATAATTTAATTTGAATCTATTAGTTGCAAGTATTTTGTCAAGTAATCATTTCTAAAATGTTTTATATTCAAATTAAAAGAGTTCATATTTCGGATAAATTGCTAAAGTTTTCAATCTAAACATATAAAACCTTTAATTATATCACGCATATTAGTTACTTTGTAAAAATATTAAAAAATATATTAAATTTCAATACGATTTTTTTAATTCTGAAAATATTAACAATAAATCTAAAATCTAAAACGCCCACAATCGCCTTAAAAATATTAAAAGGTGTCTGGCGCCCACACCTTTAAAAATTTATTGTGTTTATCAACACCTATCGGAGTGTAAAATCGGACCATTCGTTAAAAAGTTATGCCCTATCAAAGTTTTATATCTCTATCTCCCTCGCACTCCCTTTAGCTGAGTAACGGGTATCTAATAGTTGGGCAACCGACTATAGCGTTCTCTCTTGTTTGTATTAAATTTAAATACCAAATATGAGATTTTGGTTTCAATAGGCGGATATTTAAATTTACTATTCCATTTTTTTATCAGTGTACTCTTTACAATATTGTATGAGTACACTAAATGTGAGTACTGTGAACAGTACTGTAAGTTTAGAAATAAATATGAAAACTTTGGTTAATTCATCAGCTGTTTTAATATAAGTCAAAGGCCAAATCTGCTCTGAGTTATTTTCAACATCTAAGTTGGATTTGAGAAATCAGCTGTAATTTTATCGAGCCGAATAAGACTTAAGGGGGGAGATACAAATAGAACTGCAATTTTTTCATGTTTTTCGTGATTTTTTTTAACTAATAAGGAATTGTGCTGGGATCTCGTAACTTGGCATGTTGATTACACTGTTCTTATATAATTTCTACCAATTTGTATTTTTTTTTATCTTTTAAAATGGCGGCCATGGGAATTTTTTGCCAGGCTATATTAAAAACAAGAGAGAACGTTATAGTCGGGTGCCCCGACTATCAGATACCCGTTACTCAGGTAAAGGGAGTGCGAGGGAGATGGAGATAGAAACTTTGATCACGCATAACTTTTTAACGAATGATCCGATTTGAAAAATTTCTTCTACATTTCGATAGGTATTGATAAACACAATAAAACTGAATTTTTACTTTTCCGAAATATTTAAATTTTTAAAATCGTATATAAGCGATTGTGGGCGTTAGAGAAGGCGTGGCACTTTTTTAAAACAAACTTGCGCTGCGTAGGAGCTCCTAGAATCTGCATGCAAAAGGCCAATCTTCTAGCTTTTATAGTTTTCGAGATCTCAGCGTTCATACGGACGGACAGACAAACAGACGGACAGACGGACATGGCTATATCGACTCGGCTAGTGATCCTGATCAAGAATATATATACTTTATAGAGTCGGAAACGTTTCCTTCTCCCTGTTACATACTTTTGCACGAATACAATATACCCTTTTACTCTACGAGTAACGGGTATAAAAAGTAGGCCAGCTGCGGATCGTCCACAGGTCGCTGTGTAGATCCGATTTTTATGAAACTAAATTTATTTTGTTAGGAATTAATGTAGAAACTGTCTGAACCTAACTTACATAGAATATCTCAAAATCTCTGGAATTGGCACCCTTTCAAAGTCAAAAATCAATTTTTTGCATATTTTTTTTTTGTTGTTTTTGTCTATAAAAAAATATTTAAACTTGCAAATGTCTACATTAAGTAGGTTCAGACAGTCGGCAATTTCATTACAAACATTTCTGTAAAAGCAGCATAATGATCGAACCATTACTTTTTGAGATACACGATCCGCAGCTGGGGAAAACATGGTTTCGAGAAAAACGCATTCAATGTAATGAAATATACATATCTACTGCACAAGGAAGGTGAGTGCCGTCATCCTGGTATAAGTTCCAAAATAGTTCGAATTTCTTTGTGAAACTTTCATGACACATTCTTGAAAAGTTATTCTACCAATTTAAGATATAAAAAAAAATTTAATTTTTTTTTGTTCTATATGTATTTCCCCCCTTAACAGGCAGTCCAAGTCCCTGTCAAAGCTAGCTCTAAAATCACTCACCTTAATAGCTCTGTTAAAAGGTTGCCATTTGTCACAATAAAAGCCCTGACCAACTTTTAATGTGTAAACTTGTAGGTTTTTATTTTTTTTAATCTTTTATTTGCTTGGTCTTCTCGATCGGCGTCCCGTATCTAGTGTGCCCGTCCAACATTATTTACAATTTCCTTAAAACTAAATCGATTAATACTAGATTGCACTGAATATACTAAATAATATTATATACTGAAATTACACAGCTTACAAATGATTGAATAAATGAGTTCATTTCGCCCCCGATTAGCACGGACTCTTTTAGCATGAACTCGTACTTACACGGTTACAAATTTGCTCCCAAATTTTAAAACGCTAAGGCCTTAAACTCTGAATTCCCATACCCAAAAAAAGAAATACTATGTAAAATCAACTATTAATAGTGAAAACTGCCCCAACCCATAAAAAATAGAAAATGCCCCAAAAAATAGTAGATTACCTATAAAAATTTAGATCACCTACAAAATAGTATTTTACTCGAAAAAAATTGTTGTTTTTTTAAATTCATTTTTTTAACTGGTTTTATTTTTATTTTAGTTTGTTTTATTAATTTATATGGAAGTTATTTATAGACACTAACATTCACAGATAGTTGAACTTGCTAATCAGGTTTTTTGCCTCCGTTGGGAATCGAACCGGGGCCGCAATCATCGGAGTCGAGCACTCTAACCAGTAGGCCACAGAAGAATGACTTTCGTGAATGAAAATCGTCTATAGATTTTGAAGATTTTTGAAATCAACATTAAGCACAACAAAAAAAAAAAGAAAAACATCATCTGCAAAGGCGGGAATTGAACTCACGAATATGAGTCGGATACACTAACCACCCTAAGTCCAGAAAAATAGTTGACCTTCAATTTAGAATTGTATTTTTAAAACAACAAAATACATGAAGGAAAACAAGAAAGGAAGCTAGCTTCGGCCAGCCGAAGCTTATATACCCTTGCAGATAAAAGAAATACCTTTTTAAGTTGTCAGAAATCAAAACGCCTACTTCCTGCAAAGTTACAATGAATTTTCTTGTATTTGTTTGAATATTCGTATGGGAGCCTTAAGATATAGTGGTCCGATCCGGCTCGCTCCGACATATGTACTACCTGCAATAGAAAGAAGACATTTGGGAAAGTTTCATTGCGATAGCTTTCAAACTGAGAGACTAGTTCGCATAGAAACGGACAGACGGACATGGCTAGATGGACTCGGCTTTTGGTGCTGATCAAGAATATATTTACTTTATGTGGTCGGAAACGTCTCCTTCACTGCGTTTCAATATCTGACTGAAATTGGCAATACTATACATTAGCGGGCTCACCCCCGAAATTCGCGAAAAAATTATCCTCGATGGACCGCGATTTCTTAAGAATTTACGTGCAAAAAGAACTTGGCGGTCGGCCATGGTTCTCTTGTAATTGAATATCAAAGTTCCCGGTTTTGCTATAAAAAACAAGGGTGCTTTTCTCATATTTTCAATCAAAGTAATTACGTTTTAATGAGTTCCTATAAAATTAATTAATTGTTTAAATGAGTTCCTATAAAATTATTTAATTGCTTAATTGAGTTCCTACAAAAAAATGTAGAATTTTGTCAAATTTTTTTAATTGTATTTTTTGTCTAATGAAAAAACGTATGCAAATAATCATGTTATGAGTGGAGCGTGGTCTATAAAGGACATGATTGTTATCACAATGCTGTATCGAGATTTTAGTGACGGCCAGGATCGATCATAGCCATCCAAGGTCCCCCACCAAATAAAACTCAAACAATTTGTATCTTTATATTTATTTAAATAGTTTCAATGAACTCTTTTCCGCACCATAGTGGTGTCCCCCTTAGGCCTAATCCACGCTTCAGATCCGAATATAACAAAGAGTGTCCTAATTAACAGCTGAGTTGTTATCGAAGGTGTCCTAAAAATATATATGCGAAATTTTATGATGTATGTTAAATATGAAACTAAAACATCGTGCAAGTACAAATTAAAAAAAAAATGCAACGCGGCGATTTTTTTTTAATTTCATGCCAAATTTTACTTGTGAAATTACTTTTTTAGTGTATATAATATAATTATTGAACATATAAAAATGAAAAGCTTGCCTTAAATGGACACTGCCTCTTTGTTTTCTTCTTTTTGTTGAAACTTTCAACTGCGAACCTTTGCCGGCATACAAACATCATTGTTCCACCGTCTTTGACCACTTTGCATGGGCTAAGGCAGGTTGGACAGTCGCGCTTGTCCAAAACAACTCCGTGATCTTGTAAAAAGCGGAAATGAGCTTTCTCATCCATACCGAGAAACTCTCCAAACGTTACAGAGCAGGACTGGCACGTCATGTTAAACAATATGAATCAATAAACACAAATTTTTGATACAAATTTGAATATTACGGAAACTTGAAATACAACTCGATTTTTATAGCAAGTATGAGAAAAGCACCCTTGTTTTTTATAGCAAACCGGGAACTTTGAAATTCAATTACAAGAGAACCATGGCCGACCGCCAAGTTCTTTTTGCACGTAAATTCTTAAGAAATCGCGGTCCATCGAGGATAATTTTTTCGCGAATTTCGGGGGTGAGCCCGCTAATGTATAGTATTACCTAAGAAACTATATAGACATAGAGTAAAAACCTTTATAGAGACACCATTTGCTCTGCACGAACCTCTGCCCAAGCCCTGCTGAGAGCCAATTCAAGGCCATGTTCGAAGCGAACATGAGAACATGCCATGAGCAATTAATGAGCAAAATTGTAAAATTCGATGGGCTCTTTTGGTATTTTTTTTGATACTTTAAAATACCTCCATAACGGCCATACATTGGTTTTGCAATATGCAGCTTGTTTTTTGGTGGTGACGAAAATTCCGCTCTCTCCGCTCCCACAAAGTTGAGAGCGTAAAATTCTAAAAATAGAATGCAATTGCTTGTGTGAGTAAACACAACACAACCCACCGGGAAAATTCCTCTGGAAAATAACATATTTTCATCAGGTTTCTCCATATAAGCGGAAGGGACTAAACCTCATTCACCCCTTACATTTCTTCCATCTCTGGTTTCAAAATACACGGGGGTGACAGAAAAAGTAAGGGGGAAATGAGGTTTCTATCTGGATCTGTGGCAGAAGAATGCAGGACAAAATCCACTGGTTTTTCGACTTCCCGCATTATAGATTTTCCACACGTGCTCAGTTATGGTTTTCATCTATTTGCAATATCTGCTTTTCCACACCCTCCCGGTTTTGGTTTTCCAATACTTTGCAGTATCTGATTTCCCACAATAAAAAATAACTTTTTTTCATGTAATATTTGTATATGTATTTATTAATAATATTTACAATTGTTAATGCCTGAAGCATTCCCGGTTTTTGCTTGGCCGAATGCAGGTCTTAGGTATCCATGTCTTGTAAGTCAGTCCCTTTAAAAATATCAAAAATAATTAAGATATGAATTTAAGACCAGGAATAAAAATAAGAGTAATTACCATTTTTACATCTCCATACAAAATTAAGGGATCTCTCCAGAAATTATGCCTAGTTTGCCATGGCCGATCATTTACCCTCTGATCAGATGTTTAATGTCGTGGATGGGAATTATGAGAAGAAAAAGTCACACACGGGAAATTCAAGCGCAATAGTTCTGGTCCCAAGAAGTCTCAATCGGCCTGGCTGAAATAAATGTAATATTTTGATTGAGTTAAACAACTAAGTTAGTACTGAAGTACAATTCATACAACCATTTAATGAACACCGCACACCATTTACCACTGGTGAAGATTAAAAACATTTCAAGTGACACTGAAATGCAGAGTTTGTGTTAAAGATAGCATCTGGAGGCCTATATTTATTAATGGCGAAAATATCTGTGGTAGTAACCTCTGTAACGCTGAAATTAAGATTGTTAAACGACAACATTTATTTTATCAGTCACCTTATTCTTGTTTTTTAGATTAAAATTAACTATTTTCACTTTTTATTTCACTTTTTGCACCAAATTTTGAAATTGATGTGACCGTGTATCATATATTTGATAACACCAACATTCCGAAGAAAGATAATAATTGGTCATAATTTCGTTATAACTTAAGGTCATACTTTGCCCGCGAATAAATATTTCCTTTAAATAATATTTTTCAGGGACCGTAATTATTAAAGGTTACGTATATTATAGGTATAGTAGGTATTTTTCGCCATTTCGATTTCATGTTAAGATTTATCAATACTACCAACACGAATTTGTATTTTTTAACAACACTTAAAAATGGCTTAGACCACGATCGGACTATCAAATTATTTTTTTTCATAGAACATATTTAAAAATGTAAAAAAACAATAATTGTTTTCTATGTAAGTTAATGGCCATCGTTGATACATTTTTTCAAATATTTTGATCGTCTGACCTTGGCTTTATTCTATAATTTTTTTGAGTCCCGTCATCATTCTTATTATTATTAGTATTATTTATTCAATATTTATGAATATTTTAGAAAATCCTGGTTGTAGCTTTGAAATCAAATTGTTACAGAATCTTATTCAAAAGCCGTGTGGCACGGAAAGTTTTGTTATTGAGTAAAATAAATTAAAATCATCAATAAATTACAGTTATTCAGTTTAATTTATTTGATTAAAAATTATTAATATTTTTTCTACGAATTTTAAAAATACTACAAATTAAATTTAAATGTGAGAACAAGATTTTTGGTTTTGGTGTAAATCATAGGATTTTTGAATATAAATAATATAAATAATAATAAATTAAAATCATCAATAAATATTATTATAGTCATTATGATTACAGTTATTCAGTTTAATTTATTTGATTAAAAATTATTAATATTTTTTCTACGAATTTTAAAAATACTACAAATTAAATTTAAATGTGAGAACAAGATTTTTGGTTTTGGTGTAAATCATAGGATTTTTGAATATTACACGTTGGCGATTTTTTTGTTAAAAAATATTATAATCGTAGTGCCACAGAAATCACACAGCGCATAAGTTGCCTGATATTGATGCTACTCAGAAACCCACCCCCATTTAACGCTCAGAAATGATCTATCCCCACACCAAAAAGGCGAACAATATCGAGGAATAACCGCATAAGCGAGGGCCAAGTGTATATGGATATTGAATCTCATCGCCAGAAAATTCATTTTTCCTTAAGTTTTATTCTGCGCGACTCTGCTTTTCTACCCATACATTTCTTTTGGTAGGATGAATGGATTGCGCTAAAACAGATTTCTAGTGGTAAGCAAAGGGCTTGCCGTCCATTCCAAAAAAAAACAAGAAAGGAAGCTAGCTTCGGCCAGCCGAAGCTTATATACCCTTGCAGATCATTCCTATTAATTTACAAATCGCAAAAATGTTAAATTTCCTATTATTTCTCTTATTTCCGATCGTTCCTATGGCAGCTATATGATATAGTAGTTCGATTTTGATAAAATTAAAATCGAAATTCGGAAATATTTAAAAAGGGTCATATCCCAGAGTAGATGAGAATACAATAAAAACCAACGAAGCAATAATTTATTTCCTATTATATTCCCATTAATTTTCCGATCGTTCCTATGGCAGCTATTTGATATAGTCGTCTGATTTTGATAAAATTTTATTCGAAATTCAGAAATAATTAAAAACTAATATTCCCAAGATTAGAAGGTAATACTTCAAAAAACACAGAAACTAGAATTTTTTTACCGTTTTTTTTCCGATCCTTCCTATGGGAGCTATAGGATATAGTTGTCCGATCCGGTCGGTTCCGACTTATATACTACCTGCAATAGTAAGAAGACTTTTGGGAAAGTTTCATCCCGATAGCTTAAAAACTGAGAGACTAGTTTGCGTAGAAACAGACAGACGGACAGACGGACGGACAGACGGACATGGCTAGATCGACTCGTCTAGTGATGCTGATCAAGAATATATATACTTTATGGGGTCGGAAACGTCTCCTTCACTGCGTTGCAAACTTCTGACTGAAATCATAATACCCTCTGCAAGGGTATAACGAGAATTTTTTGCACCTTTGCTAATTTTTTTGACTTTATCGCGCACATCCTTTTTTCCGGTTGGAAAAACTGGCCAAGAATATGCAAAAAAAATTTCAAAATATGCCAAAACATTTAAACGATCTTATAGATCTTATATAATGGCTAGCATTTCAAATGTCAAATTAAGTTTATTTCCTAAATGAGTTTTGTTATTTTTAGTACAAAAAGGAAAAACCGAGATTAATGTGGCCTAAGCATTCGTTTTTTTTATGCATGTATCTCCTTAAAATTTAAAAAGTATTAATATATTAGGTTGTCAAAAAAGTCTTGCGGTATTTTCGCTAGTTGGCGCTGAAATCGCGTAGTTCTTGTTTTATTCGTCGCATGTGGTCATCATATACCTTTTTGGAAAGCTCATTTCACGCGCTAACACGTGTTTCATTGATTGTCCTTTCCTTTAAGTCGTTCGTGAGTTATACACTCATAAAAAATGTTGTTTTAATGGTGGCTAAATTAAATTTCTTAAAACAAGAAATGGTTTTTTAGAAAGGCACCTTTTAAACAAGAAAAAATATTTATTAAAACAAGAAAACCAATTATTGATTTAAGAAATGATATTTCTTGAAAGGATGTTTTACAAACCCTGAAAGTAAAATGTACCTAATTTTTTTTTTATATTGTATTTTATTACATTTCAAACATTTAACACTTAACATTTAACCATTTTTAAATAACACACTTTTGACTTAAGAAAACATTTATTATTAATGTATGATGGGTTTTAGCCGGCTCAAGGTCGAGGTGTTTTTAGTGCCTGTTTGTTTTTTATTAAAAGACACTTTCTTCTTCTTTTTTCTCCAATATATTTCAAACCCCTCCGGGGTCCGTCTTCAGGGCTGTACAAATATTAACAATAACACAAGCATTTAACATTTAATTAATTCTTCCTAATACACATTTAAAAACCTACATGGATGACGCTGCGTCCGATCTTGACACAGCGGAGTTCTAAACTGATTTCTAATTTTCTTTTGGTCAAGTAAGTGTCTGTAGATATGTGCGACTTTGTCTGTGTCTGTTTTGAAGTTTAGTCTAGTGTGTGTGGGAGTATTGTTTATGTGAAGCATTTCAAGAGTGAAGCGTTTGTTGTAGTGATTTTCTTGTTGTAGGATACTGACCGACTCAAAGTCTGGTGAGTGCCTAGTGTCCGCACAGTGGGCAGCAAGGGCTGTTTTTTGGATTGAACTTTCCCCTCTCCGTTTGATGTCCGATTTATGTCCTGCTAGCCTCGTCTTTAATTTTGATTTTGTCGTGCCAACATACACTTTATTGCACTTTACGTCACCATCCCCAGCGCAGGGAATCTTATATACTACATTGTTTTTGTCAAGTATTTGTGTTTTTGATTTTGTGTTGCTAAAAAATTGTTTATTGGTAAATTCGGGTCTATGGGCTATGGTAATAATTTCCTTGTTGAAAAACGTTGCTCTGGTGAGGCGTTCGGAAAACCCTGGTATATATATCACCCTGGTATATATATAACTCAGTATGTATTGTAGTTGTAGGTATCAAAAACCATTTTCTTCGCCTTCCCACATCTGGAAAATATAGATTTATTGGGATATCAAATATTTGGTTTAGATAAACAACATTTTTTGAAATAATGTAATGTTAAAAAGAAAAAAAGAGTGTCATATCGAAGTATTCGGACGTGTTTTTCTACGCTCCTCCTTCACATCGCGATTTCCCTGTCAAAACCTATTCGGTTCATCTTTGTTTTTGAACATATTGTCAGTATCACTGCAACCTTAAACAATACGAGCCGTTTGGATAATTTAAAACGACAGCAACATAATAACTTGCTAAACAAAACTGGCAACAGAATATATTTGCTAATGCTCTGTTTTGCCAGCGTTACCGCTAAACCAAAAGTTTGTTTTGTTGCTATAATTGCTCTCTCTGTGTTTGCCGCGAACATTCACACAATCGTCCTCTGTTTTGCCAGCGTCACCGTTAAGCATAATAGTTTGTTGTTGGTGAAACCGCTCTCTTTGTGCTTGCCACGAACATTTACACGCACTTGCAATCACTACACTGCGCTTCGATCGGTTCTTCAGCGCTAACTTCGCCTCTCTGGAGTGTTGCTGCCTTGCTTTTCGGCGCTTACATCCAACTGCTCTCTGCCCAGTTGCTGCTCTGCTCTTCGACGCTTCAACCGACTGCTTTCCACTCTGCTGCTGCTCTGCCCTTCGACGATTACATCGGACTGCTCTTTGCCCTGCTGCCGCTCTGCCCTGCCGCTATTGCCGCTTATACACCCACGCTTGTCTGCTGCACAGTGACCTGATACTCAGCCAAAATGACTATCATTTGCACTGCCAAAAAATGCGAGTATAATAACATTATCAGCGGAGAAACTTTTCCTTATATGCTGGCTGTGCGACAACTGCGCGCACGTTAAGTGCGCCGGAGCCGGTTTCAATGGCCGTATTGGGGATTTAATCTCCAAAAAAGTCGGCTTCACCTGGTCTTGCACGGCATGCCGTGAGATGACTGATGAAATGCGCACCTTCATGAGGCAAACTAGAACCGGATTTATGGAGGTTCGAAAACTCCTCACCTCTATGAACGACAAATTCCTGGCAGTGGAATCCCAGTTCCTCGGTCTTAAGATTCTAAGTGAATCACCGAAAAGGAAGATTCCAAATAATCTTCAACTTCCTGCAAACGGGATGACAACCACGATGCTTTCTACTCCTACTGGCGCTAACAACATGGAACATTCTCCTAACTATCTTACACCGTCTCTTCCACCTGCTCATACTACTCCATCTGGATCTTCAGACAACTTACCAATGCAGTCGCACGCTGCATTGCCTGCGGCATCCCCTGGCAACATTCCACCGGTACCAAACCTGGCCACTCCTGGATTGCAGCTAGTTCCTGGCGACTCAGTCTCTGCATCAAGTGCAGTTTCTACTATAAATGATATGCCTGGCCCAAGACGGCTGGCTCCAGGTCGTTCTAACATCCCTTTGAGTGGTGTTCCAAGTCGAACAGACCAGAGAAAAAGCGTGGGGACTCCTGCGGTCTCGGGCATCCCTCTAAGTGGGGTCATTCAAAAATCCATATTTGTATCCAGACTCAACCCAGAAGCCACTGCTGAGGATGTGAAAATCTACCTTCTATCTACGCTATTTCTGTCTACAAATTTAATTTTAAGCAAAAGCGTAACATATCTTCATTTAAAATTCTTCTTACAGACCATTTGTTCCCTAAAGCACTTGATTCTACAATTTGGCCAGTAAATACGTTAGTTCACGAGTATCTCCAAAAGGACAAGAGTCGGGGCTCCAGTTCAGCTGCTTCAAAAAACTAGATAACTTGTCAATACTCTACCAAAATGTGCGAAGTCTACTGGGAAAACTGAGTAGGGTGTATGTTAACAGTCTTTCCACGGATGCCGACGTAATAGCTTTAACTGAAAGTTGGCTTAATTCTTCCGTCTCTGATCAAGAAATATTTGCTGATAACTTTGTTGTTTATAGAGTTGATCGCGCCACCCTAGGTGGAGGCGTTTTAATTGCAGTTCACAATTCACTGTCTTCAGAGCTTTTTGCTTTTCAGAATGTTCATTCAATTGAATTTATAGCAGTCAAAATATCTTTAAATAGTACTAACATTTACATAACTTGCTCTTATATTCCACCTAAATCGGATGTATCTCTGTATTTAATGCACCTTTCTGCAATTGATTTAGTTTCATCTGCAATTTGTGATGAAGATCATTTCATTGTAATGGGTGACTTTAACTTGCCTAACCTGCTTTGGGTGACTTCACCGGACTCCAATCTTCTTTTTACTGAGAGTCAACATGATTTTATCGACGGCCTATCTGATTTGTCTTTGGGTCAGATTAACTTTGTGGAGAACAATAAAGACAGGCTCCTAGATTTAATCTTTGTTAATAACGAGACCCTTACAATTGTGCTCCGATGCTCACCCTTCTCCACACCAGAAGATCCCTACCACCCAACCTTGTTGTTGAAAGTTGAGTTTAACGCTGAAACTCGTAGTACATTGGCCACACGAGTACGTCTCGATTCGCTCTGAATTTACTCTTGCTGCCAATCAGAGTTATGCTCGCTACATTGCTCAATGTAGAGAAAACATTCGCTCGGATCCAAAACATTTTTATTCCTTTGTGAATTCTAAAAGAAAGTGCAACTGTTATCCCTCATCTCTTCATTATAAAAACTCTACTGAATCCTCATCATCAAACATATCTAATTTTTTTGCCAAATTTTTCCAGTCAACCTACTCTCCACAGTCCTATAGCTCCTCGACTCCTTATCCATACCCTCTATCCCACATTAATAATATCTATGTTCCGTACTTTGAAGTCAAAGACGTTCTGTAAGCCCTTTTGTCCCTTGAAATATCGTTTTCTCCGGGTCCTGATAAGATTCCAAGCTGTGTCCTTAGAAACTGTGCCGAAACTTTGTCCTGGCCAATTCCTTTTTTATTCAACCAATCTCTGCTTCTTTCCGAATTCCCGAGAATTCTGAGTGAATCTTTCGTACCTCCATAATCTCTTCAGCTCAGCATGGTTTTGTTAAGCATCGGTCAACTACTACAAATCTCCTCGAATTCTCTTGTCTTATTCATCGAAGTTTCCTTAATAAATGCCAAACTGATGTTATTTTTACGGACTTCAGGAAGGCATTTGATTCAGTAAACCATAGCCTTCTCCTTCACAAACTGTCTCTTCTTGGATTTCCACCAATTTTACTAAACTGGATTTTGGCATATCTCTCAAATAGAACTCAACGCGTTCTCTTTAATAATCAATTGTCTTCTGTTGTAAATGTTTTTTCTGGTGTCCCCCAAGGCAGTCACTTAGGTCCACTACTGTTTGTACTCTTTATAAACGACCTTCCAAACGTCATATCTTATGCCACTACTTTAATGTATGCTGATGACGTTAAAATTTGCCTATCATACTCCGACCAAATCTCTCACCACCGCCTACAATTGGATCTAAATGAATTACAGTCTTGGTGCTCCATTAACTTGTTACACCTTAACCATGCAAAATGCAAGTCGATGTCCTTTTATCGAACTTCAGCTCATATTCAACCTTACTATCTCGGGAATTGTTTTTTGGAACGTATTTCCAAAGTAAATGATCTAGGTGTTTTATTCGACAGCAAATTATGTTTTAAAAGCCACATCTCTGTTACTATTGGTAAAGCTAGGGGGGTTTCGACGATCCATACACAACAAAAACTTTGTATGTTTCCATGGTTCGCCCTATTTTGGAATATTGCTCGAGTGTATGGAGCCCTCAATATAATGAACAACAAAAATTAGTTGAGTCAGTTCAAAAGCAGTTTCTATTATTCGCTTTGCGTCAGCTGAACTGGGATCCGAATAGTCACTTGCCACCCTATGAATCGAGATTAAAATTAATTGATTTACAATCTGTAAAACATCGTAAAATGTGCGGTGGAGTAATTTTTTTTCATAAACTGCTTTTGGGTGAGGTAAACTCCCCGCGTCACCTAAGCTACATTGATATCGCTTTCCCTTTGAGATTCACTCGAACTTTTCGCCCAATTCACCTGCCAATTTGTGGGTCAAACTTTGCAGTTCATGAGACCTTTAGGGTTCTTTGTTCAAATTATAATTTATTGTATACTGAAATATCATTGGAAAACTCGATAGAATGTTCATCAGCTAAAATTTACTCCTTTCTTGAGTCTTCGAGTAATCTGTACTAATAATCTTGCTTTGTTAAACTCTTATTTAAGTTATATTTATTTAAGTAAATAGTTATGTTAATATAAGTTAGCAGTTTCATTGTTAACTATAAACTCCCAATTAAAAAAAACGGGAACCAACAAACACCGTCAGAGGGGAGTAACTGGGCATAATTCCCGATTTTTATTTTCTTCTTCTTATTCAACTTTGATATTAAAAAATTTTTTTGTTCTGTTTTTTAGAAATTTGTTTTTTTTTTAAAGTCATGGATCGCTGCCTTTGGCTTAAAAAGTATGCCGATTTTCTAAAATTCAGGGCGATTTTTTTTCTGAGTGTAGGGTGGACTTTTTGCATGAAATTTTTTAGGCCATGCTCTCATCTTTCATATATTGCCTTTTTGTATCCTTAATCCATAAAAGAAAGTAGAAATAAAAAATAATTCGATTTAGGCGGTGCGCAACGGCTTTTAAGTTTATTACACATATTTCAGATTCATCTAGAAGCCGTAGACTTGATTTTATACTTTGACAGTGTTTCAAAAAGTATCTAAATCTCTTTCCCGAGCTTTTTAACAAGGGATGAAGTCGTTAACAAAATTCAAGTCCCTTAAAAAATAGTCCGCATTTCTTTGACTATAACTTTTATTGGCGAAAGCAAAAGTAATAGTTAATCTTCAAAATTGTAATATAGAATCTCTATTTATAGTGAGTGTGAGTCACTCGAACTCGGTCCTTTTTGTTCGGAGACAGAAGCTTTACAGGCTAGGCTACGTCCAACTGTTCATATCAGGGAATCAAACCGAATCATATTTCGGTTCCGGTTCCGGTACTGGTCCCATACCGAATCTGCTTATTCGGTAAACGGTTATATTTCGGTGTTAATGTTTTGGTTCCGGTTCTGGTACCGGTACGTACCGATACAAGTAAAAAACATTCCAATTAATACTTTGAAATGATTTATGTGAGTTTTATTTGGAAACAAAACTTGAATGTAAGATCATATAAATTAATTTGATTTTTTTATATAAAATATCTCTAAAGATTATAAAATGAAAAACAGATTTTTAAGAAGATACGACCACAGCCCAAACGTTAAGAGCTTCAGCAGCCAAATTTTTGCACAGTATTCCATTGGGGGCGTAGGCGCCCACTAGGATCCGACATGTCCCCCCAGTGGCCCAACAGCTCCAACATCCATATTTAGAGAAAAAAGAATTAGATGTATTGGGTGGGCAAGAAAGTCATGTCGTTTTTTTTAGTAATCGTTTTTAATCTAATTTATTTACGACTAATCGAGCACCAGGGTCACACTTTTTAGTATCGTTTTAAAGCTTATTGTCTTAGGTACTATCAATGAAAATTTGGTAATTATTCGATAACATTTGTGGAAGCTATAGCAAATTAAACATGGAGGATCAAAGTGAGCATTTTCGGCATATTTTGCTTTTTTATTTCCAAAAAGAAAAAAAAGCGGTAGAAGCTCGCGAAAAATTGTGCGAAGTGTATGGTAAAGATGCCATGAGTGAGATCTTGGAGATTTTGGAGTTAAAGACACCCCACGTTTTGGTCGACCATCGGCCGTTTTTGACGAACAAATTCAGGCTTTGCTGGATGAAAACCGGCGTTATTCAACTCGGGCGATGTCAGAGAAGCTCAGTGTGTCGTGTACAACGGTTGAAAACCATTTGAAGAAACTTGGCTACGTAAACAAGCTCGATGTTTGGGTTCCGCATAACTTAAAGGAAATTCACCTAACTAAGCGTATCAATATCTGCCATTCTCTGCTGCAACGGATTAAAAACGATCCTTTTTTGAAGCGGATCATTACTGGCGACAAAAAGTGGGTTGATTACAATAATGTCCAACGAAAAAGATCATGGAGCAAGAAAGATGAGCCAGCCCAAGCCACATCAAAGGCCGATATCCATCAGAGGAAAGTTATGCTGTCTGTTTGGTGGAATTGGAAGGGTGTAGTGCACTTTGAGCTGCTGGGACGGAATGAAACCATCAATTCAGATGTGTACTGTCGCCAGCTATCCAATTTGGCGGAAAAAATTAAAGAAAAGGAGCCGGCACTAGCTAATCGCAAGGGTATAGTCTTTCACCATGACAACGCTAGGCCCCACACATCTTTGGTCACTCGGCAAAAATTAACGGAGCTGAATTGGGAAGTGCTACCACATCCAACTTATAGTCCGGACTTAGCACCTTCAATTACCATTTGATACGCTCTCTTCAAAACTCTTTGAATGGTAAAAACTTTGAGGCTGTCGAAAACCACTTGTCTCGATTCTTTGCTGGAAAAGACCAAAAGTTCTTCGAGCGCGGAATTATGCAGCTGCCCGAGAGATGGTCATTAGTGGTCGAACAAAACGGCCAATACATAATTGATTAATTATAAGTCCTGATATAAATAAATAATCTTTGAAAATATTGAAAAAAAACGACATGACTTTCTTGCCAACCCAATACTTAAGCTTAACTTCTAAAGTGGTTGAAATTTCGTAAAATTTTATGATGTATGTTAAATATGAAATTAAAACATCGTGCAAGTACAAATTATAAAAAAAAATGCAACGAGTCACAAGTAAAATTTGGCATGAAATTAAAAAAAAATCGCCGCGATGTTAAATATGAAATTAAAACATCGTGCAAGTACAAATTAAAAAAAAATCGCATATATATTTTTAGGACACCTTCGATAACAACTCAGCTGTTAATTAGGACACTCTTTGTTATATTCGGATCTGAAGCGTGGATTAGGCCTAAGGGGGACACCACTATGGTGCGGAAAAGAGTTCATTGAAACTATTTAAATAAATATAAAGATACAAATTGTTTGAGTTTTATTTGGTGGGGGACCTTGGATGGCTATGATCGATCCTGGCCGTCACTAAAATCTCGATACAGCATTGTGATAACAATCATGTCCTTTATAGACCACGCTCCACTCATAACATGATTATTTGCATACGTTTTTTCATTAGACAAAAAATACAATTAAAAAAATTTGACAAAATTCTACATTTTTTTGTAGGAACTCATTTAAGCAATTAAATAATTTTATAGGAACTCATTTAAACAATTAATTAATTTTATAGGAACTCATCAAAACGTAATTACTTTGATTGAAAATATGAGAAAAGCACCCTTGTTTTTTATAGCAAAACCGGGAACTTTGATATTCAATTACAAGAGAACCATGGCCGACCGCCAAGTTCTTTTTGCTCGTAAATTCTTAAGAAATCGCGGTCCATCGAGGATAATTTTTTCGCGAATTTCGGGGGTGAGCCTGCTAATGTATAGTATTACCTTTGCATTTGTTTAAACAATATAAGGCACGTGTAATAAAGAGCAAGAGAATCAATTGGTTTGAATATTTCATGTTCTTTTAATATTATCAATGCGATTTGAATTTTAGTTCACAAAAATCGGTTTCAAAATGTCTTAAATGTGGAAATGTAAATGAAATATTCTTTTAGCAAAAGGATATTATTATTATCTTGAATTTGAATTTGAGCGAATCTCAATTCCTTAGTCACTTAGCAGGAAAGTGAGAAGTTGGTTTTTGTGTTCTTGAAATCCTGTTCCTTTTTGCAGGCGGCGGTGTGGGGTTAGATAATTTCTGAGCGTTAAATGGGGGTGGGTTTCTGAATAGCATCAATATCAGGCCACTTATGCGCTGTGTGATTTCTGTGGCACTACGATTATAATATTTTTTAACAAAAAATCACCAACTTATAATATTTAAAAATCCTATGATTTACACAAAAAAAAAATCTTGTTCTCACATTTATCTTTAATTTTTAGTAATTTTAAAATTCGTAGAAAAAATATTAATAATTTTTAATCAAATAAATTAAACTAAATACTATAATCATAATGTTTATAATCATAATATGTATTGATGATTTTAATTTATTTTCCTCACAATTTTTACAAATAATAATAAGAATAAATGTGGGTAAAGTGGTAAGACGATTAAAAAATTTGATCACATTTATCAAGGATTGCCATAAAATTACAAAGAAAAATATTATTGTTTTTTATATTTTTAAACATTTTCTGTGAAATAAAATAATTTGATCGTCAGATCGTGGCAGGTGTGAACCTAACTTACAACGAAATTAACACCAAATTTATCTGCATTTTGCATTTTGGTATTATCAAGTATATGATGCAGGGTCACATCATTTTACATTTCGTCTAAAAAAGTGAAAAAAGTGAAATCTCGTTCGGTTAATTCTAAAAAACAAGAAAAAGGTAAGTGATAACATAAATGTTGTTGCTTAATACTCTTTATTTCAGCGTTACAGAGGTTAGTACCACAGATATTTTCGCCATTAATAAATATAAGCCTCCAGATGATATCTTTAACACAAACTCTGCATTTCAGTGTCACTTGAAATGTTTTTTAACTTCATCAGTGGTAAATGGTGTGCGGGGTTCATTAAATGGTTGTTTGAATAGTACTTTAGTAACTGTTGCGCTTGCATTTCCCGTGTGGGATTTTTTCTTTTCATAATTCCCATCCCCGACATTAAACATCTGATCAGAGGGTAAATAAACGGCAATGGCAAACTAGGCATAATTTCTGGAGAGATCCCTTAATTTTGTATGGAGATGTAATAATGGTAATTACTCTTATTATTATTCCTGGTCTTAAATTCATATCTTAATTATTTTTGATATTTTCAGAAGACAGGCTTACAAGACATGGATACCTAAGAGCTGCATTCGGCCAAGCAAAAACCGGGAGTGCTTCAGGCATTAACAATTTTTAATTCCAATGCTTCGATTGTAAATCTTATTAATAAATACACATGCAAATATTACATGAAAAAAAAGTTATTTTTTATTGTGGGAAATCAGATACTGCAAAGTATTGGAAAACCAAAACTGGGAGGGTGTGGAAAAGCAGATATTGCAAATAGAGGAAAACCATAACTGAGCACGTGTGGAAAATCTATAATGCGGGAAGTCGAAAAACCAGTGGATTTTGTCCTGCATTCATCTGCCAGAGATCCATATAGAAACCTCATTTCCCCCTTACTTTTTGTGTCACCCCCGTGTATTTTGAAACCAGAGATGGAAGAAATGTAAGGGGTGAATGAGGTTTAGTCCCTTCCGCTTCTATGGAGAAACCTGATGAAAATATGTTATTTTCCAGAGGAATTTTCCCGGTGGGTAACTTCGCCTCTCTGGAGTGTTGCTGCCTTGCTTTTCGGCGCTTACATCCAACTGCTCTCTGCCCAGTTGCTGCTCTGCTCTTCGACGCTTCAACCGACTGCTTTCCACTCTGCTGCTGCTCTGCCCTTCGACGATTACATCGGACTGCTCTTTGCCCTGCTGCCGCTCTGCCCTGCCGCTATTGCCGCTTATACACCCACGCTTGTCTGCTGCACAGTGACCTGATACTCAGCCAAAATGACTATCATTTGCACTGCCAAAAAATGCGAGTATAATAACATTATCAGCGGAGAAACTTTTCCTTATATGCTGGCTGTGCGACAACTGCGCGCACGTTAAGTGCGCCGGAGCCGGTTTCAATGGCCGTATTGGGGATTTAATCTCCAAAAAAGTCGGCTTCACCTGGTCTTGCACGGCATGCCGTGAGATGACTGATGAAATGCGCACCTTCATGAGGCAAACTAGAACCGGATTTATGGAGGTTCGAAAACTCCTCACCTCTATGAACGACAAATTCCTGGCAGTGGAATCCCAGTTCCTCGGTCTTAAGATTCTAAGTGAATCACCGAAAAGGAAGATTCCAAATAATCTTCAACTTCCTGCAAACGGGATGACAACCACGATGCTTTCTACTCCTACTGGCGCTAACAACATGGAACATTCTCCTAACTATCTTACACCGTCTCTTCCACCTGCTCATACTACTCCATCTGGATCTTCAGACAACTTACCAATGCAGTCGCACGCTGCATTGCCTGCGGCATCCCCTGGCAACATTCCACCGGTACCAAATCTGGCCACTCCTGGATTGCAGCTAGTTCCTGGCGATTCAGTCTCTGCATCAAGTGCTGTTTCTTCTATAAACGATCTGCCTGGCCCAAGACAGCTGGGTCCAGGTCGTTCTAACATCCCTTTGAGTGGTGTTCCAAGTCGAGCAGACCAGAGAAAAAGCGTGGGGACTCCTGCGGTCTCGGGCATCCCTCTAAGTGGGGTCATTCAAAAATCCATATTTGTATCCAGACTCAACCCAGAAGCTACTGCTGAGGATGTGAGAATCTACCTTTGCGAAAAACTTCTTGCTCCAGATAACGCTATTTCTGTCTATAAATTTAATTTTAAGCATAAGCGTAACATATCTTCATTTAAAATTCTTCTTGCAGACCATTTGTTCCCTAAAGCACTTGATTCTACAATTTGGCCAGTGAATACGTTAGTTCACGAGTATCTCCAAAAGGACAAGACTCGGGGCTCCAGTACATCTGCTTCAAAAAACTAGATAATTTGTCAATTCTCTACCAAAATGTGCGAAGTCTACTGGGAAAACTGAGTAAGGTGTATGTTAACAGTCTTTCCACCGATGCAGACGTAATAGCTTTATCTGAAACTTGGCTGAACTCTTCCGTCTCTGATCAAGAAATATTTGCTGATAACTTTGTCGTTCATAGAGTTGATCGCCCCACCCTCGGTGGAGGCGTTTTAATTGCAGTTCATAATTCACTGTCTTCTGAGCTCTTTGCTTTTGAGAATTTTCATTCAATTGAATTTATAGCTGTCAAAATATCTTTAAATAGTACTAACATTTACATAACTTGCTCTTGTATTCCACCTAAATCTGATGTCTCCCTGTATTTAATGCACCTTTCTGCAATTGGTGATGAAGATCATTTCATTGTAATGGGTGACTTTAACTTGCCTAACCTGCTCTGGGTGACTTCACCGGACTCTAATCTTCTTTTTACTGAGAGTCAACATGAGTTTATCGACGGCCTATCTGATTTGTCTTTGGGTCAGATTAACTTTGTGGAGAACAATAAAAACAGGCTCCTAGACTTAATCTTTGCTAATAACGAGACCCTCACAAATTTGCTCAGATGCTCACCCTTCTCCACACCAGAAGATCCCTACCACCCAACCTTGTTGTTGAAAGTTGAGATTAACGCAGAAACTCGTAGTACATCGGCCACACGAGTAAAATGTTTCCGCAGAGCCAATTTTAACAGTTTAATCCAACATTTGGGTGCCATCGATTGGTCATCATTAAAATTATGTTATGATTTAGAGACTGCAGTGTCAATGTTTTATGAGTTTTTGCATTCGTCTATCAACATTTTCGTACCAGAGGTATCTGTAATTGATTCATCCAAGCCTCCATGGTTTAATAAGCACTTATCCTACCTCAAAAACAAAAAATCCAGGCTATACAAAAAATATTTAAAAACCAACCTCTCAATAGACTTGGCGAAGTACGTCTCGATCCGCTCTGAATTTACTCTTGCTGCTAATCAGAGTTATGCTCGCTACATTGCTCAATGTAGAGAAAACATTCGCTTGGATCCAAAACATTTTTATTCCTTTGTGAACTCTAAAAGAAAGTGTAATTGTTATCCCTCATCTCTTCATTATAAAAGCTCTACTGAATCCTCATCATCAAACATATCTAATCTTTTTGCCAAATTTTTCCAGTCAACCTACTCTCCACAGTCCTATAGCTCCTCGACTTCTTATCCTTACCCTCTATCCCACATTAATAATATCAATGTTCCGTACTTTGAAGTCAACGACGTTCTCAAAGCTCTTTTGTCCCTTGAAATATCGTTTTCTCCGGGTCCTGATAAGATACCAAGCTGTGTCCTTAGAAACTGTGCCGAAACTTTGTCTTGGCCAATCACTTTTTTATTCAACCAATCTCTGCTTCTTTCTGAGTTCCCGAGAATTTGGAGTGAATCTTTCATCATTCCTCTGCATAAAAAAGGCTCAAGATCCGATGTTGAAAACTATCGCGGTATTGCTAAACTCTCTGCCATACCTAAGCTTTTCGAACAGTTGGTCACCTGCCAACTTCAACATATGTGTTCCTCCATTATCTCTCCAGCTCAGCATGGTTTTGTCAGGCAGCGGTCAACGACTACAAATCTCTATTCATCGAAGTTTCCGTAATAAATGCCAAACTGATGTTATTTTTACAGACTTCAGCAAGGCATTTGATTCAGTAAACCATAGTCTTCTCCTTCACAAACTGTCTCTTCTAGGATTTCCACTAATTTTACTAAACTGGATTTTGGCATATCTCTCAAATAGAACTCAACGCGTTCTCTTTAATAATCAATTGTCTTCTGTTGTAAATGTTTTCTCTGGTGTCCCCCAAGGCAGTCACTTAGGTCCACTCCTGTTTGTACTCTTTATAAACGATCTTCCAAACGTCATATCTTTTGCCACTACTTTAATGTATGCTGATGACGTTAAAATTTGCCTATCATACTCCGACGAAATCTCTCACCATCGCCTACAATCGGATCTAAATGAATTACAGTCTTGGTGCTCCATCAACTTGTTACACCTTAACCATGCAAAATGCAAGTCGATGTCCTTTTATCGAACTTCAGCTCATATTCAACCTTACTATCTCGGGAATTGTATTTTGGAACGTATTTCCAAAGTAAATGATCTAGGTGTTTTATTCGACAGCAAATTATGTTTTAAAAGCCACATCTCTGTTACTATTAGTAAAGCTAGGGGGGTTTTAGCCTTCATAAAACGTTGGTCCAAGGAGTTCGACCACCCATACACAACAAAAACTTTGTATGTTTCCATGGTTCGCCCTATTTTGGAATATTGCTCTATTGTATGGAACCCTCAATATAATGAACAACAAAAATTAATTGAGTCAGTTCAAAAGCAGTTTCTATTATTCGCTTTGCGGCAGCTGAACTGGGATCCGACTAGACACTTGCCACCCTATGAATCGAGATTAAAATTAATTGATTTACAATCTCTAAAACATCGCAGAATGTGCGGTGGAGTAATTTTTTTTCATAAACTGCTTTTAGGTCAGGTTAACTCCCCGCGTCTCCTAAGCTACATTGACATCGCTGTCCCTTTGAGATTCACTCGAACATTTCGCCCAATTCACCTGCCAATTTGTAGATCAAACTTTGAAATTCATGAGCCCTTTAGGGTTCTTTGTTCAAATTATAATTTATTGTATACTGAAATATCATTGGAAAACTCGATAGAATGTTTATCTGCTAAAATTTATTCCTTTCTTGAGTCTTCGAGTAGTCTGTACTAATAATCTTGCTTTGTTAAACTCTTATTTAAGTTATATTTATTTAAGTAAATAGTTATGTTAATAGAAGTTAGCAGTTTCATTGTTAACTATAAACCCCCAATAAATAAATAATAATAGCCAAAATACAATCACGTTGGTCAAAAGACAGAGAGATGAGCAAGACAGGTAGAACACAAGGATGGAAGGGTTGAAAATAGAATTTCAGAGAAAGAGAACCGGTAGAGACACGTACATACATTCATATTTACAAAAAGGCCTTTGAGCGAAGGGTCAGATCATGGTGGAAATATACAAGGTGGTCTCGTCGCGAGAGCTGCCCTCTTTTGGGGTCGTTATTTGTGCCAGTCGTGCAAATGAAATAATATTTCCATCTCTTTCTAGCACTTGTCTCTTTGAAAAATAACGTCCTCGGCAGAGCTGACGAGACCACCTTGTATAGTTCCACCATGGGTCAGATCATGGTATAATTTAAAGAAGAAGAAGAGAGAAAAGTCGCGACGTGTCGGTTGAGAGAGCGAGAGACAGGAGCAGAATATGAAATGGTTGAAAATCGGGTTTCAGATCGATACGCATCAAGTTAGCAGAACAACTTTGGAAATTGCAATTTTTTCTTATTGACAATTTGCCGTTATTTATCCGTAGATTATTCGTGAAACAAAAAATTTTGTCGCTCTTAATTTAAGATTTATTTTTAAAAAAAACATAGTTGTTCTGCTAAGTTGATATCAAGTTAGCAGTACAACTTTTCAAATGTTAACTTTTTCGAAATGTTTTTAGCTGACATTTTGCCGTTATTTATCCGTAGATTGCAATGTGTTAAACTTAAGTTTCATAACCATTTTTGTGTACACAAATAAAGCCCAAATCAATATATCCCTTCCAATACACAACTTTTGAAGCTCAGAGAAGCTGGGTCGGGTAAAATGAAATTTTTGAAATTTGAAAACGGGAATCGTTTGTCCATCATGTGTCCACTTGTGTCCACCCTTTAGTTTTTTGTGTCCACGTCCAGTTTCAAAAATATGGATTTTCAAAAATTTTCGAAAATCAAAAAGTTGAATTTTTTAAAACTTTTTCAGTCAGAAGTTTTCAACGCAGTGAAGGAGACGTTTCCGACCCCATAAAGTATATATATTCTTGATCAGCATTACTAGACGAGTCGATCTAGCCATGTCGGTCTGTCCGTCCGTCTGTCCGTCCGTTTCTTCACAAACTAGTCTCTCAGTTTTGAAGCTATCGGGTTGAAACATTCCCAAAAGTCTTCTTTCTATTGCAGGTAGTATATAAGTCGGAACCGACCGGATCGGACAACTATATCCTATAGCTCCCATAGGAATATTCGGAAAAATAATGGGAAAAAAATTATAACTTCGGTGTTTTTTGACATTTTACCTTTTTCTCTTAGGAATGTTATTTTTTATATATTTCCGAATTTCGAATTAAATATTTAAAAAATCGGATCACTATATCATATAGCTGCCATAGGAACGGTCGAAAAATTAAATGGAAATTAATAGGAAAAAAATTATAGCTTTGTCGATTTTTATTACATTCCCTTCTACTCTGGGATATGACTATTTTTAAATATTTCCGAATTTCGATTTTAATTTTAAAAAGATCGAACTACTATATTATATAGCTGCCATAGAAACGATCAAAAAATTAATGTGAAATAATAGGAAATTTAACATTTTAGCGATTTGTAAATTAATAGAATGATCTGCAAGGGTATATAAGCTTCGGCTTGCCGAAGCTAGCTTCCTTTCTTGTTCTTTTTGATAAACTCTTACCTTAGAAGGTTTTAAAACAAAATTACAGCTTCGCCAAACAAATTATTTGGCTGATGCAACTGAAGGTATTTTGGCGATTCATCTGTAATTTTTCATTCTGAAAAATAAATATACTGCGAGTAATAAGGTGAAGTTATTATAGAACTGTACACCAACATATTTTTGTACAAATGTATGTATGTACGTAGCTTTTAGCTAAAAAAAACATTTCAACTAAATTTGTATAAACTTGGTTAAGAGATTTCGAGTTTTTCCTTTAATTACATACACATAATTGTACGCGCGCTATACAAAAAATTATATATGTACTTACCTTTGAATATTTGGAAAAAGGCTTCACCTCTTATCCGCTTAAAAATCACGTCCATCACTTACGAATTTTTTTCACAACTGACGCTCGGGTGATCAGAGAAGTCGGTAGCCGGGTAGTTGTCGGGCCGAGTAGGCCCTTCGTCCTACTTCGTTTTTCTTGTCGTTAGCATTCGGTAGCCGAAGGAATTCAATGGCTACTTTTCTAAATTCTAGGGTCATTTCTTTCATATATTCAATGGCGATTTTGCAATTAAATACGTAGAAATTGTATTGGCTGCGACGGCAAAAAAAACATATGAGAATTAAATTTTTCTAATTTCAAGAAACATTCTTTCTTGAATTTTCTTCATCTAGAAAGGTTTTCTAAATTCAAAGGAAAATTTTCTAAAAACAAGAACTTTTTTTCTATTTTTAAAGGTAGGCCGATTTAATGGCGAGATTTCTAAAATTTATAAATTAATTTTTATGAGTGTAGCGTCGCAATCATGAAGCAAAATAAAGAGAAAATACGGAATTTTTTACAGTACTACTACGATAAAGGCAAAAATGCATCTCAGGCCGCCAATAAAATTTGTGCAGTTTATGGACACGATACAGTTTCCATTTCCACCGCACAACGGTGGTTTCAACGTTTTCGATCCGGTGCATAGGTGGTCAAAGAAGGAAGGCATGTCGTAGAAAATTGCGATAAAACCGGCATAGTAGTAGCCGAAGCATCGATCAAGAGCTTGGCTTAAGCCATCAAGCCGATATAAACCATTTGAAGAAGCTTTGAGTCTCTTAAAGGCTCGATGTAAAAAAGAAAAAAATAATATAATAAAAATACCGCAGGACTTTTTTGACAACCCAATATATACTTTATGGCGTCGGAAACGCTTCCTTCTAGCTGTTACATACACTGGCGATTTTGTCTATATTAAAGAAAGTAGGTTTCTTAAATCAAAGGCATTTTTTTCAAAAATCAAAAGAAAAAAGGCTGCAATTTAGAAATTTCTTGCTAGAAAGTAGAAAAATTATATCTTACAATTTAGAAATAAAAGTTTTGTAAAAAATAGAAATACGTTTTTTTTTTTAATATAGACAAATATTTTCTAAGAAAACAAAAAAAAATCCTCAAATCCAGAAAATACAAAAATCTTTTTTCGGGCTTCGGGAATTGGAATAATGCCGGTTGTTTCTGTGACGCCACGTCCCCTGCCCTTGTGTTGTTGTTTTTCGTTCTTGTTTGTCATATTATTTGAATTTCCTTTAATTGAGCACATGGGTGGGTGATGTATACATTTATGTAAATGCACTTGTAGTTTCAAATTGGAACTGTAATAATAACTGAAATGAGTATACAAATTACAAATTATAAATATAAAAACCCAATAACTTACTATTTTGAGAAAAACATCTTGGGTCGCCCCACGCGGGAATCGAACCGCTTGCCTAACGGTTTGCAGTCAAGCACTATACTAGCTGCGCCACGGAAACATCACGTGAGGCGCTGTACAAAGTCTATTCACATTTTGTTCTCCTCTTTTTAGTCAAAAAGATCTGACTCTCTTCTAGTTATTCCCACTAGTTATTCATTTAATTTTGCTCGTAAATATTTCATGATTAATATTAATATTTATATGCAAATATATATTTTATTATGGTTTAATAGTAACAGTAATTGAATGTTTCAAATTTGAAGAACTTAAAAATCGAACTCACACTTGCGGCTATAAGCTTGAATAACATATTCATGCACGCACGCGTTAGACCCCTAGGCTATCTATAAAAGAAATTTTCTTCCAATTAAAGCGATTTTTTTCTTAGGCTTAAAAAAATTTGTTTAAAAAGTGTACAAGAAGAGAAACTTATCAAATAAGGTTACATTTTTTATTTTTTAGAAAAATATTTCATAAAAACAGACACATTTTTTCTGAATGTTAGAAAAATTTTTAATAATTTTTTCTGTTTTCTAGAAAACCAATATTTCTATTTTGTAAGAATATTTATAATTTTGACGGCGATTTTTTTTTTATTTTTAGAAAAGTTTAGTCTTTTTTTTCTAAAATCAATGGCGATTTTAACCCTCAAATAAAAAAAGGAAGATTAGAAAAAATCACCTTTAATAATTTAGATAAAAAAGGATTTTTCAGCATTTCAGAAAAAAAATTCTTAAAAATTCGTTTAATAGAGAATTTTTTCTGAAGTTTAAAAAATGTGTACTCTTTATAGAATATTTTTCTAAAGCACAGTAAATTTTTCATTTTTCTATATTTAAGAAAAATAATTTTTTGAGTGTACATTTGCACGAATACAATATATCTTTTTACTCTACGAGTAACGGGTATAAAAACAAAAAACCGAACCACTGTAAGTTAAAGTATTTGACTTCAATGGTATTTAAAAATAATTGTTTACTGTACAGATATTAATAATATTTCATCTAAAGAACTTATCCATTATGTTATTTGTAAATTACTTTAAGTTGTAACCACAATTTGAAAGATATTATGGCTATGCCCTTGATGTTAATTATCATATTGTAAACTACTGTGCCATTTAAGCCTATAACATCAGTTTACAGAAAACCTATCCTAAAACCAGCCGTAGGTCACTAAACTCGAAAAAGTAGTAGATTGTGGTGAGACTTAAACAATCTGCATTCTCATGGGATATCTTAGCAGCATTACATATCAGATTATTATTTATCCCCGTATTTGGTGGAATTTAATTTCTTTCGATCAACTTACAAATGTCTTACAAAGAGTGTCGTCTCCAAATTGCGTGTCCCCAAACTGAAAGACCTCATTCACCTCCTTTACAGTCCCCCTTCCCATATGCAGTCCGCTTCCTGTCTCCTGCAAAACGTTGTGACTTAACTGTTCTATCTGATGCAGTAGCTTAAGGGTTCTGTCGTCTAGATTGTCGTCCTCCAGGCGAAGCTGTCGCTGTTGTTCCCGTTCTTCATCCGCGTCCCATTCAAGCGACTCCGGCGTAGATATGTGGGACCAGGAGTTCTGCGTGGATGAGCAGCATGAGTTCCGCTTGAGTGAGCCCCCTTGGCGATGGCAGCTGAACCTTGCTTGCCGAGCCGCATATCGACCTTGAATTTTAGCCATCGCAGTAGCTGCTGGCAGTTGATCTAGCGATGCATAGAGTGGTTTTTGCGGAGTAGGGAGCGGCTTATTAAGCATCTGCTGGCACTGCAACTGATACTGCCTCAGCTGCGAGTACTCATGTTCCCACTCAAGGTCCAAAGAGGAACTAGTCGGCGAGCTGGCCAAGGGTTGGTAAGTTCCACGTCCCATCTCTGTCTCCATGTTCGGCGTAGCGTGGACGTTAATCAACTTGCAGGCGTCGAGGTTTTGCATCTGAGTGTCGGCCATGGTTCTGCAAGGATTCAGTCTGTATCCAACGTTACTAAAGGATAACTTAATGGGCTGCATCCGATTAAATCGTAATATGCGACAGATAAATCCCTTCCGCTGACTGCCGATGCTGGCACTCGATATAGGTTCTGCCTCCGGACCTTGTCTCACTCTTTCATGGGCTCTACATACGGCTCTGCGGAGTCGCCTGCAAGGAGTACAATAGTACAACAAAAATAAAATTGTATTTAGTAATCAATTGCTTCATAATTTATATCAATCAATCGGATGTTCCAACATCAATTTCAATATAATAAATTTAATGCAAAAGTATTATTTAAGGAAGGGGTTGGGTCTTGCACAAAAAAAATCCAATTTTTATACCCGTTACTCGTAGAGTAAAAGGGCAAAAGTATGTAACAGGGAGAGGGAAGCGTTTCCGACCCTATAAAGTAAAGTAAAGTAAAGATATAGCCATGTCCGTCTGTCCGTCTGTCTGTCTGTCCGTATGAACGCTGAGAACTCGGAAACTACGAAAGCTAGAAGGTTGAGATTTCATACACATATTCTTAGGCTTCCTACGCAGCGCAAGTTTATTTCAGCCGAGCGCCACGCCCCTTCGCCCACTAACGATTTTAAAATGTGTCTGGCACCCACACCTTTGAAGATTTCCGATTTTTTTTTTGCAATTTTGTAGAAGACATTTTTTAAATCGGACCATTCATTAAAAAGTTATGCGCAATCAAAAAAATTTTATATATCCATCTCCCTCGCACTCCCTTTAGCTGAGTGACGGGTATTAGATAGTCGGGACACCAACCCGACTATAGCGTTCTCTCTTGTTTTATATTTATACCCGTTACTCGTAGAGTAAAAGGGTATATTGTATTCGTGCAAAAGTATGTAACAGGGAGAAGGAAGCGTTTCCGACCCCATAAAGTATATATATTCTTGATCAGGATCACTAGCCGAGTCGATCTAGCCATGTCCGTCTGTCCGTCTGTCTGTCCGTCTGTCTGTCTGTCTGTCTGTCTGTCTGTCCGTCTGTCCGTCTGTCCGTCTGTCTGTCTGTATGAACGCTGAGATCTCGGAAACTATAAAAGCTAGAAGGTTGAGATTTCACACACATATTCTTGGGCTTCCTACGCAGCGCAAGTTTGTTTCATCGAGGTGCCACGCCCCCCCTAACGCCCACAATCGCCATAAACGATTTTCAAATGTGTCTGGAGGCCACATCTTTTAAGATTTTAAAAATATATAAACGCCATTTTATAGTGTTTATTAATACCTATCGAAATGTAGAAGACATTTTTCAAATCGGACCATTCATTAAAAAGTTATACGCAATCAAAATTGTTTATATATCTATCTCCCTCGCACTCCCTTTAGCCCCAATAGATAGTCGGGACACCAACCCGAGTACAGCGTTCGCACTCCCTTTAGCTGAGTGACGGGTATTAGATAGTCGGGACACCAACCCGACTATAGCGTTCTCTCTTGTTTTATTTTAAATTTTATGTAGGCGTGGTGATTTTGAACAATTAGAAATCATGACAACCAAAACGTATTCAGTTCAGTTGAGTTCAAAGTGTTCATGTGTTCAGTTCATTGCTCAGAGTTAAGTTCAAAGCTAATAATAATAATAAATAAAAAAAGTTTTCGGTTCAGCTTAACGCTAAAACAGATCAACGTGAAAACAGTTTCTTGTTCGGCTCAACAATATCAAAAGTTTTATTTGAAAAATTGTTAAAAATTTCTACAAATTATTCAAAATACCGCCACTGTATATCGTTAACAATTAGCCCCTTAAAATGCTCTAAAGAAAACGGAACAAAGCGTTAAGTTCACTGTTAAACATAAAAATGTACATTGCTTTCTTTGACTTTTTAAGGTATATAAACTTCGGCTTGCCGAAGTTAGCTTTCTTTCTTGTTTTAAAGTGCTCTACACTCAAAAAAATTTTTTTTCCTAAATTTTAGAAAATCGCTATAAAATTAAATTTTTTCTTAATTTTAGAAAATTTTCTGAATTTTAGAAACTGTTTTCTTGAATCTAGGAAAAAAGACCACAAAAACAGAATTTTATGAAAAACTTTTCTTAAATTTAGAAAAATGATTTTTTTTCTTTAATCAATGGTGTTTTTTCCTAGTTTGCTCTCCAAAATTGTTCTTAAATTAAATTAAATTAAATTAAATTAAGAAAAAATGTACTTCAGGCATTCCTAGAATCTAGAAAGTCGCCATAAAAAACACGGTACATTTTTTTAAATTTAAAGAATTTTTCTGAATGAAAAAAAATTTTCTTCAAAACAGAAATGTAGAATTAGAAAATCACCATAGATTTAAGAAAAACTTTTTTTATTTCTTTTATGCTTCTCATTCTTTCTTCGAAACGAAAAAGAAGAAGACATGCGGTTAGTCCGCGCGTTGCGACGACAGTTTTTGGCGTATGTATGTATGTATATGTTTATGTTTGTTTGTGTATATGATCGAGAATTTTCTTGTGCGTTGCTGTAACTTTTATTGCGTTGTTGTTTTGGAAATGCAGTCTCTCGCAAGAGAGTTGCTTGCGTTGCGCTGTATCTTGAAACCTTGTGCTCAGTTTTGGATGAGCATTCAAAGTAGTTTTGTGTATTTAAGAAAGTTAAAGTGCCATACCTTAAAGATGCAATTTATAGGTAAGCAATTGAAATATGTAAATTGAAATATAAATTTGGTAAGTGTGTGAAAATTTATGGTAAGCAAAGGGCATACTATTTTAATATATTAATATTATTAATTTACTTACTTACTGCCAAATTATCAACAATACCTGAAATTATTAATATAATAATATTGCAGGCCGCAAATACCATCCTTCTCTAATATTATTATTTATTCTCTAATATTTGGCAGTAAGTAAGTAAATTGTAATAATAATATATTAAATACTTAATATAAATATTAATAACTAGCAGGGTCGGTAGCCCGCAGTTTCGCCTGCGGAAATTAAAATTGAAAATGAAGCATAAATTTATCTTTACTACTTATTTTAAAATTAAAAACTTCCTTATTTTTAGTCTTCAAGCAGAGAAAAGATTTTGTTAAAACTTTTTTCCTTAATATCCGTAAAAACAACAGTATTTTGCCCTATGAAAACTTAATACAAAAACTTGAAAAAAAAAACCGTATGTGTTTTTTTAAATCTTTCTAAAATTCTTTTGGATTGTTGACATAAGTTAACAAATGGACAAAATAGAAACAAACAAGAGAGATCAGATACCCGTTACTCAGGTAAAGGGAGTGCGAGGGAAATGGAGATAAAAACTTTGATCACGCATAACTTTTTAACGAATGGTCCGATTTGAAAAATTTCTTCTACATTTCGATAGGTATTGATAAACACAATAAAACTAAATTTTTACTTTTCCGAAATATTTAAATTTTTAAAATCGTATATAAGCGACTGTGGGCGTTAGAGGGGGCGTGGCACTTTTAAAACAAACTTGCGAGGCGTAGGAACTCCTAGAATCTGCATGCAAAACGCCAATCTTCTAGATTTTATAGTTTCCGAGATCTCAGCGTTCATACAGACAGACGGACATGGCTAGATCGACTCGGCTAGTGATCCTGATCAAGAATATATATACTTTATGGGGTCGGAAACGCTTCCTTCTAGCTGTTACATACTTTTGCACGAATATAATATACCCTTTTACTCTACACACAAATCCTTACACTAATTTTGTTCAAAACATTAGTACTTTGTCCAAAACATATTGTTTAAATATAGAATGTTATACTGCGATGAGCATGTAATTAAATTCCCAATCCATTGCCATTAAAGCCTTAAAACATTATTCTAAAAAAACATTTTTTGAGAAAAAAATTGATAAGATACGAATTTGATAAAATTTCGTATTTTTTAAAATATTAAACTCTTTCTCAATTTCGGAGAGTTTTGACCATTGCTGCTCTTAGCCAGATAAATTTATAAATTATGACTAAGTTCGTATTTCAATTCCAAATCAATTAGCGTTTAAATCTAGAATACAAACTTGTTTGTATTTGTTGTATGCAACAAAAAATTGCTAAAAGATTTACATAGCTTTCCAACAACCAAAATAATAATTTTGGTTAAGATTTAAAAAATTTGAGGAAATATTTTTAATGTGAGTTCGCCTTGAAATGTTACAAACCCTTCAAAATGTGATGGGATGATTATCCCATCCCGTGACAGTTGAAAAAATTACTGTCTCCAATTCTAATTTTAAAAAATTGAAGCAATAGTATCGCTTTAAGTGGACATTTTTGAATAGAATGCCAAAGGAAGAATAATTTTAGGGTGGATTTTATTTCATCGGTCCTTCAAAACAAAACCTGTTGATCTTGGCCATGCTACCTCGTTCTACCTTTTCTCCTTTGTTAATTGCCCCTGTATTTTTATACCCGTTACTCGTAGAGTAAAAGGGTATATTGTATTCGTGCAAAAGTATGTAACAGGGAGAAGGAAGCGTTTCCGACCCCATAAAGTATATATATTCTTGATCAGGATCACTAGCCGAGTCGATCTAGCCATGTCCGTCTGTCCGTCTGTCTGTCCGTCTGTCTGTCTGTCTGTCTGTCTGTCTGTCCGTCTGTCCGTCTGTCCGTCTGTCTGTCTGTATGAACGCTGAGATCTCGGAAACTATAAAAGCTAGAAGGTTGAGATTTCACACACATATTCTTGGGCTTCCTACGCAGCGCAAGTTTGTTTCATCGAGGTGCCACGCCCCCCCTAATGCCCACAATCGCCATAAACGATTTTCAAATGTGTCTGGAGGCCACATCTTTTAAGATTTTAAAAATATATAAACGCCATTTTATAGTGTTTATTAATACCTATCGAAATGTAGAAGACATTTTTCAAATCGGACCATTCATTAAAAAGTTATACGCAATCAAAATTGTTTATATATCTATCTCCCTCGCACTCCCTTTAGCCCCAATAGATAGTCGGGACACCAACCCGAGTACAGCGTTCGCACTCCCTTTAGCTGAGTGACGGGTATTAGATAGTCGGGACACCAACCCGACTATAGCGTTCTCTCTTGTTTGTTTTTTAAAGATTCAATTTTTAAACTTTTTAAACCGAGTAATGTTTACTCTTTGTAAATATGTTATTTCTTGATAATTAATTAGTCACCTAAGAATGTGGCAAAGGTCATTTTATGCACATGGGTAACAAAAAGGTAAATACAAACCAAATACTCTTGGCGAATTTGCTATCGGGGATTTATGGAAGGTATCCACAGTAGACAACTCTTATAAGGGAATCAAATATTTATGCGGAGCAATGTTTTGCTTTATGTATTTGACTAATTTCAGAAAAGGAATCAAGAAACTCAATTCGATGTTACTGCATTTTACCATTGATATTTTGTTTCACTATTTTTATTATACCCTTGCAGAGGGTATTATGATTTCAGTCAGAAGTTTGCAACGCAGTGAAGGAGACGTTTCCGACCCCATAAAGTATATATATTCTTGATCAGCATCACTAGACGAGTCGATCTAGCCATGTCCGTCTGTCCGTCTGTTTCTACGCAAACTAGTCTCTCAGTTTTAAAGCTATCGGGCTAAAACTTTCCCAAAAGTCTTCTTTCTATTGCAGGTAGTATATAAGTCGAAACCGACCGGATCGGACAACTATATCCTATAGCTCCCATAGGAAGGATCGGAAAAAAAACGTTAAAAAAATTCTAGCTTCGGTGTTTTTTGAAGTATTACCTTCTAATCTTGGGAATATTAGTTTTTAATTATTTATGAAAAAATTTTTATCAAAATCGGACGACTATATCATATAGCTGCCATAGGAACGATCGGAAAATTAATGGGAATATAATAGGAAATAAATTATTGCTCCGTTGGTTTTTATTGTATTCACTTCTACTCTGGGATATGATTTTTTTTAAATATTTCCGAATTTCGATTTTAATTTTATCAAAATCGAACTACTATATCATATAGCTGCCATAGGAACGATCGGAAATAAGAGAAATAATAGGAAATTTAACATTTTTGCGATTTGTAAATTAATAGGAATGATCTGCAAGGGTATATAAGCTTCGGCTGGCCGAAGCTAGCTTCCTTTCTTGTTTTCATTAATTTTTCACCTTGATTAGAAATATATTAATAACAAGAAAGGAAGCTAGCTTCGGCCAGCCGAAGCTTATATACCCTTGCAGATCATTCCTATTAATTTACAAATTGCAAAAATGTTAAATCTCCTATTATTTCTCTTATTTCCGATCGTTCCTATGGCAGCTATATGATAGAGTAGTTCGATTTTGATAAAATTAAAATCGAAATTCGGAAATATTTAAAAAGAGTCATATCCCAGAGTAGAAGAGAATACAATTAAACCAACGAAGCTATAATTTATTTCCTATTATATTCCCATTAATTTTCCGATCGTTCCTATGGCAGCTATATGATATAGTCGTCTGATTTTGATAAAATTTTATTCGAAATTCAGAAATAATTAAAAACTAACATTCCCAAGATTAGAAGGTAATACTATAAAAAACACCGAAGCTAGAATTTTTTAACGTTTTTTTTCCGATCCTTCCTATGGGAGCTATAGGATATAGTTGTCCGATCCGGTCGGTTCCGACTTATATACTACCTGCAATAGTAAGAAGGCTTTTGGGAAAGTTTCATCCCGATAGCTTAAAAACTGAGAGACTAGTTTGCGTAGAAACAGACGGACAGACGGACAGACGGACAGACGGACCGACGGACAGACGGACAGACGGACATGGCTAGATCGACTCGTCTAGTGATGCTGATCAAGAATATATATACTTTATGGGGTCGGAAACGTATCCTTCACTGCGTTGCAAACTTCTGACTGAAATCATAATACCCTCTGCAAGGGTATAACTAGATTCCAAGTAGAATCGAGCAGTGCGGGTTCTACTGTTAAAATGCGGGTTCCACCGCTAAAACCCGCCATACGACAGACTCTTTTGTATGACATGTCCTCTCTATATATTTATACTCTTTGCTATCACAAACAGCACTACCCCTCCCCCTCGTCCGTTTCCTTGGGTGTTGCTCTCTCGGCCGTCGCTCTCTTGGCATCCGCTCTCTGGGTTTCGCTCTCTCGGCAGGCTCCCACAAAATGCAACGCAATAACTTAGAAAATTTAAATAAAAATGTTAAAAACTTGAAAAAATAAACTTAAGCATTTGGGCCATAGAATAACTATTGATCCAAAAATCATCTTGATCGGAGCAGCGGCTTAGATTTTTAAAATCGAAAAGTTAATTTTAAATGTAGCCCCCAAATTATGGGGGATATCGAAATTTCTTTTAGATTTATAATTAGGCCTTTTCAAGACCTAAAATTCTGCAAAATCAAAATTTCGAAATTCCAACCACTTTAGAAGTTAAGCTTAAGTACATATATTTCTTTTTTGCTCTAAATATGGATGTTGGAGCTGTTTGGGGCCACTGGGGGGACATGTCGGATCTTAGTGGGCGCCTACTCCCCCAATGAAATACTGTGCAAAAATTTGGCTGCTGTAGCTCTTAAGGTTTGGGCTGTGGTCGTATCCCCTTAAAAATCGGTCTTTCATTTTATAATCTTTAGAGATGAATGTGATCTAAGTAAAAGTTGTGAACTTCAATAATTTCTATCAGTTACAATGTTATCAATGCAATTTTAATTTGCGCACAAATATGTATACTTGTTTGTTAATTGAAATTTGTTGTTTTCAAATTTCTTGTTTTGAATGAAACGAAAACCTTTGTACACACAGTAAAAGATTGGCATCCAATACAAAAACAGCAAAGTAACGTATTATTTTCAGATTCCACATTTGATCGATAATTATTAATTTTAAACTCGACAAATTTTGCATTGGCTGAAAGGAAATAAATCATTTTTTTGTATTTAAGCACATTATCTACTTTCAAGTAGAAACATACACACACATTGTGTGTATGTATGTTCGAATCTTAAGATTAATAATTAACTTGGAAACATTTTGGCTTTGCTTACAGAATTTGTAGTAATTTTCTATTTTCTTCCATGGCGGAAATCAATTAGGACTCTTACTTCTGCCACAAAATAAAACCTAAGCATTTGATCCACAGAACTGACTATTGACCGAATATCATATTGATCGGAGCAGCAGTTTAAGTTTTTAAAATCCAAAACAAATTTAACTTAAATTGCCTCTTTCCCCTTTCCTTTCCCTGCAGCACTACCCCTCCCCCTCAACAGTTTTCTTGGCTGTTGCTCTCTCGGCCGTCGCTCTCTTGGCATCCGCTCTCTGGGTTTCGCTCTCTTGGCAGGCTCCTGCAAAATGCAACGCAATAACTTAGAAAATCTAAATAAATTCGTTAAAAATACTTAAAAAAATGTTAAAAACTTGAAAAAATAAACTTAAGCATTTGGGCCATAGAATAACTATTGATCCAAAAATCATCTTGATCGGAGCAGCGGCTTAGATTTTAAAATCGAAAAGTTAATTTTAAATGTAGCCCCGAAATTATGGGGGATATCGAAATTTCTTTTAGATTTCTAATTAGGCCTTTTCAAAACCTAAATTTCGGAAAAAACCAAATTTCGAAATTCCAACCACTTTAAGTGTTCAGCTTAAATACATCAACTTTTTTTTGCTCAGAATAATGGATGTTGGAGCTGTTTAAGGCCACTGGGGGGACATATCGGATCTTAGTGGGCGGATACGCCCCCAATGGAATACTGTGCAAAAATTTGGCTGCTCTAGCTCTTACGGTTTGGGCTGTGGCCGTATCCCCTTAAAAATCGGTCTTTCATTTTATAATCTTTAGAGATAGGGAAGACAGGTGGGCGGGGAAGCCGTGAATCAAATTGTTTAAACATTTGCATTTGTTTAAACAATATGAGGCACGTGTAATAAAGAGCAAGAGAATATTTAATGTTCTTTTTATAATATTATCAATGCGATTTGAATTTTAGTTCACAAAAATCGGTTACAAAATGTCTTAAATCTGTTGTGGAAATGTAAATGAAATATTCTGTTAGCAAAAGGATATCAGTATTATATTGAATTTGAATTTGAGCGAATCTCAATTTCTTAGTCAGCTGCAATGCACACACACAAACGTACACACGCATATATGTATCTAATGGCTGTGTGTGTTAAATACGCATTTTTTAGATTTATATATTTTGTGCGTGTGTGTGTACGTAGCAGAGCGAATCATTGTTTGTTTTTGATTTTTACAAATCCAAAGTTTGTCGATAACTCAACATTTGAAAACTAATAAATAGTTTGCTGATCAGGCTTTTGCATTTTAAAAACAAAAGCAATTTTAAGGAAAATTTCGACTGTAAAATTCAGCTTAATTTAATTAATTAAATAATTTTTTTCTAAATTTTAGAAAATTCCTTTCTAAAAAATACGGTAAATCTCCATCGACTGAAATCCATGGCGAATTTCTTGATTCAGTGGCGATTTCGGGCTGTTTTTTTTTTTTTGAGTGTATGTGTGTTTTACATGTTCAATGTTTAAGTGCGTTTTTGTCGAAACCACGTTTTGAAAGTCCGTGATCATCGGAATTTCTAAACGGCTCAACCGATCGTTTTCAAATTTGTCGCATATTTTTCTGCATAAAAAAACACGCCCCTGTGAAGATTTTTTTTTATTTTTTAGCTTTAAGCTTACAAAAAGCCCAAAGTCAAATTTTTTATGTAAAAAACGCATTTTTGACTTTGGAAGATCAAAAAAAATTCTTTAGAAGAAAAACAAATCGTGCTTCCCAGGGGGCGGGGTTTTTCTTTTCTTACGCGAAATGTAAAAGCAGAATGGAAATCCGATAATTTTTCGAGGAGATACAGTGATTACCGCAAAATTCCTTTTTATACCCTTGCAGAGGGTATTATGAGTTCAGTCAGAAGTTTGCAACGCAGTGAAGGAGACGTTTCCGACCCCATAAAGTATATATATTCTTGATCAGCATCACTAGACGAGTCGATCTAGCCATGTCCGTCTGTCCGTCTGTCTGTTTCTACGCAAACTAGTCTCTCAGTTTTTAAGCTATCGGGATGAAACTTTCCCAAAAGTCTTCTTACTATTGCAGGTAGTATATAAGTCGGAACCGGATCGGACAACTACATCCTATAGCTATCATAGGAAGGATCGGAAAAGAAACGTTAAAAATATTCTAGCTTTGGTGTTTTTTGAAGTATTACCTTCTAATCTTGGGAATATTATTTTTTATATATTTCTGAATTTCGAATTAAATATTCAAAAAAATCGGATCACTATATCATATAGCTGCCATAGGAACGGTCGAAAAATTAAATGGAAATTAATAGGAAAAAAATTATATCTTTGTTGATTTTTATTACATTCTCTTCTACTCTGGGATATGACTATTTTTAAACATTTCCGAATTTCGATTTTAATTTTAAAAAGATCGAACTACTATATCATTTAGCTGCCATAGAAACGATCGAAAAATTTATGTGAAATAATAGGAAATTTAATATTTTTGCGATTTGTAAATTAATAGAATGATCTGCAAGGGTATATAAGCTTCGGCTTGCCGAAGCTAGCTTCCTTTCTTGTTTTTTAGTAGTGTTCCAGCAATCGCTTTGCCACCAATATATGTATTTTTAAATTATTAGATGTTATTTAAATGACACTTAATAATATACAAAAGGTTTGAATTAAATCCATGTAACCAGTTTTTATAGAAAAAATCCAAAGTTAGTTGATTTTTTGATGCCCAATAATTTCGTATTAATTTGACAATAATTTTTCTAAACTTTCCTATGCAGCTATAAAATATTGTCGTTCGATTATAATCGAACAATTATTATTGTTATATAATTAATTGTAATATAATTGTAATATATAATTAAAATTATTGTAAAATGTAATTCTATATTCTGAAATATTACAAAATGAGTCAAATTCCAGAGTAGAAAAGAATACAGTAAAATCCAACTGAGCTATAACACTATAATTTAAGGATTTTTTTTAAGGGAGAAAAAAATAAAAGAAAATAAAACGATAAAACATACAAATGCGGTCAAAATAGTAGTAGTTTGTTGTTGTTATTTTTCTTCACCTGGTAATATTTTATTGATTACTAGCAGGGTCGGTAGCCCGCAGCTTCGCCTGCGGAAATTAAAATTGAAAATTGAGCATAAATTTATATTTGCTACTTATTTAAAATTTAAAAGATTTTATCACAACTTTTTTCCTTAATTTCCGCAAAAAACAACAGTATATTGTCCTATGCAAACTACGTAAGAAATATAAAAAAACTTGCGTAAAAATTCCTAAAATTCTTATTGCTTGCGTAAGGTATCAGCTGCACAGAACAGAAACAAACAAATTCATTTTTCGACCAAAATCCTTACATTAATTTTCTTCACAACATTAGTACTTTGTCCAAAACATATTGCTTAAATATAGAATGTCATACAGGGTTGAGCATGTAATTAAATTCCAAATCGTTTAGCGTGTAAATCTAGAAAATAAACTTGTTTTCTTAAAAAAAATAGAACAAAAATTTGCTAAAAGATATACATAGCTCTCCAACAACCAATATGATAATGTTGGTTAAGATTTAAGAAATTAGAGAGAATATTTTTTATAGGTAACGAAAAGGTAAATAAAAACCAAATACTCTTGGCGATTTAACTAACGGGTGTTTTTTGAAGGTACCCACAGTAGACAACACTTATAAGGGAAACCAATATTTATGCGAAGCAATGTTTTGCTTTATGATAATACTTTATCGATAATGCTTTATCGATAATACTGCATTTTACCATTGATATTTTGTTCCAGTATTTTTGTTTTCATTAATTTATCACCTTGATTAGAATAATATTAATAACTAGCAGGGTCTGTAGCCCGCAGCTTCGCCTGCGGAAATTAAAATTGAAAATTAAGCATACCTTTATCTTTGCTACTTATTTTAAATTTAAAAAATTCCTTATTTTTAGTCTTTAAGCCGAGAAAAGATTTTATCAAAACTTTTTTCCTTAATATCCGTAAAAACAACCCTATGAAAACTACTTAAAAAAAATACAAAAACTTGAAAAAAAACCTTATGTGTTTTTTTAAATCTTTCTAAAATTCTTTTGGATTGTTGGCATAAGTTAACAAATGGACAAAATAGAAACAAACAAATTCTTTTTTCGACACAAATCCTTACACTAATTTTCTTCAAAACATTAGTACTTTGTCCAAAACATATTGTTTAAATATAGAATGTTATACTGCGTTGAGCATGTAATTAAATTCCCAATCCATTGCCATTAAAGCCTTAAAACATTATTCTAAAAAACATTTTTTGAGAAAAAAATTGATAAGATACGAATTTGATTAAATTTACATGTTAAAAATATTAAACTCTTTTTCAATTTCGGAGAGTTTTGACCATTGCTGCTCTTAGCCAGATAAATTTATAGATTTTTTTTGTATGAATGAAGAGTACAAAAATATGTATTTCAAAGCAGTACTTTGTCCAAAACAAACTGCCAAAATATGGGTTATCACGCCGCGTTAAGTTCGTATTTCAATTCCAAATCGATTAGCGTTTAAATCTAGAATACAAACTTGTTTTCTAAAAAAAAATGCAACAAAAAATTGCTAAAAGATTTACATAGCTTTCCAACAACCAAAATAATAATTTTGGTTAAGATTTAAGAAATTTGAGGGAATATTTTTAATGTGAGTTCGCCTTGAAATGTTACAAACGCTTCAAAATGTGATGGGATGTTTATCCTTTGACAGTTGAAAAAATTACTGTCTCCAATTCAAATTTAAAAAAATTGAAGCAAGTGGACATTTTTGAATAGAATGCCAAAGGAAGAATAATTTTAGGGTGGATTTTATTTCATCGGTCCTTCAAAACAAAACCTCTTGATCTTGGCCATGCTACCTCGTTCTACCTTTTCTCCTTTGTTAATTGCCCCTGTATTTTTGTTTTTTAAAGATGCAATTTTTAAACTATTTAAACCGAGTAATGTTTACTCTTTGTAAAGAAGTTATTTCTTGATAATTAATAAGTTACCTAAGAATGTAGCAAAGGTCATTTTATGCACATGGGTAACAAAAAGGTAAATACAAACCAAATACTCTTGGCGAATTTGCTATCGGGGGATTTTTGGAAGGTATCCACAGTAGACAACTCTTATAAGGGAATCAAATATTTATGCGGAGCAATGTTTTGCTTTATGTATTTGACTAATTTAAGAAAAGGAATCAAGAAACTCAATTCGATGTTACTGCATTTTACCATTGATATTTTGTTTCACTATTTTTATTTTCATTAATTTTTCACCTTGATTAGAATTATATTAATAATAGGGAAGACAGGTGGGCGGGGAAGCCGTGAATCAAATTGTTTAAACATTTGCATTTGTTTAAACAATATGAGGCACGTGTAATAAAGAGCAAGAGAATCAATTGGTTTGAATATTTAATGTTCTTTTTATAATATTATCAATGCGATTTGAATTTTAGTTCACAAAAATCGGTTACAAAATGTCTTAAATCTGTTGTGGAAATGTAAATGAAATATTCTGTTAGCAAAAGGATATCAGTATTATATTGAATTTGAATTTGAGCGAATCTTAATTCCTTAGTCAGCTGCAATGCACACACACAAACGTACACACGCATATATGTATCTAATGGCTGTGTGTGTAAAATACGCATTTTTTGGATATATATATTTTGTGCGTGTGTGTGTACATAGCAGACCCTTCAGTTCCAGAAATCAGTTTTCACTCGTGAATCACCGAGTGAATCACTCGTGACATGTCATTTGGCAGTCGTGACGCACGAGTGACATTCCCCGTACCATAGTGACAGCTCAAATTACAATTTCTTCGAAGTCACCTGTGAAATCACCAGTGCCTTATACGAATTTGTCATATGAGACGTCACCGCCCTGTGACATGTCACGCATGATTTCACGAGTGACTTCTTCCAAAAAGTCATCAGCAATTTCATATATTTTTAGTTCATTTATTTAATTTTATTTATTTCAATTTATTTATTTCATTTCATTCATTTATATTTCTTATTTATTATACCCGTTACTCGTAGAGTAAAAGGGTATATTGTATTCGTGCAAAAGTATGTAACAGCTAGAAGGAAGCGTTTCCGACCCTATAAAGTATATATATTCTTGATCAGGATCACTAGCCGAGTCGATCTAGCCATGTCCGTCTGTCCGTCTGTCTGTCTGTCTGTCTGTATGAACGCTGAGATCTCGGAAACTACAAAAGCTAGAAAGGGGATTACCCACACATATTCTTGGGCTTCCTACGCAGCGCAATTTTGTTTCATCGAGGTGCCACGCCCCCCCTAACGCCCACAATCGCCATAAACGATTTTCAAATGTGTCTGGAGGCCACATCTTTTAAGATTTTAAAAATATATGAACGCAATTTTATAGTGTTTATTAATACCTATCGAAATGTAGAAGACATTTTTCAAATCGGATCATTTATTAAAAAGTTATACGCAATCAAAATTGTTTATACATCTATCTCCCTCGCACTCCCTTTAGCTGAGTTACGATTATTGGATAGTCGGGACACCAACCCGAGTACAGCGTTCGCACTCCCTTTAGCTGAGTGACGGGTATTAGATAGTCGGGACATCAACCCGACTAAAGCGTTCTCTCTTGTTTTTTTTTTTAAATTGTGTTATTTAAATTATTGAAATTATTATTATTATTATTTCTAGATTTTTGTTTTACTAATTTATTTTTAATATTAAGCAAGGCCTTTCTAAGGTACTTGTCAGGGTCTTCGGAATGGTGGGTCAACGCTCCTGAAAAAATTAAAAAAAAAAGTATTACCATTTGTATTTAATATTCAAATAATTGCTTACTGACCATTAAGCACCGCATATAGCCCTTTGCGCGCTTTTAAAGATTTTTTCCCGCTGCTTCCGTCCAGATTGTAATTAATGACTAGAGTATCGGAAATAATCAGCTTCAGGCATTTCGATAAATTTTCTTTGCTAATTATTTTGATCACTTTACAAAGTTTATTACTAAAAACTTGCACTAATTAATGTGTTTATATTTATTTTCGTTTTGTTTTTTATTGTTGCAAAGCGTTTCATCTTGCCACTTTCCGCTAATGCACACAGAACTTTCTAGGTTTTTTTGCAAAACACAAATCACTTTCAAAATTGGTGCAAGTTAAAGTTAAGTCTATCACAATATCTTACATTTAAGGTAGCACTTACCTGACTTTAATTTATGTATATATCACTTGTCACAAAATATTTAATTAACCACGCAAAACACTCCTTCTCTCAGAAAACCTTTGAAAATAATGCGATGCACCAAGTCTTCTTCTTACCCCTACCCCTTTACCCGATTTCTTTTGTTTCATCTTCGCTGTTGGCGCGTGCCAATGCTCCTATACCCTTTCTAAAGCGGTATATATCCGACTAAATAATTTGTATTTGTTTAGTAAAAACGCGATTTCTTAAAACTGTTACTGTTATTTATTTAAAAAAAATTATTTAAAAAAATATTAAGGGACCATTTTTTTAAACTAAACTAAAAAATGAACTTATAGAATCAAGTTAAATAAAAATTTGAATTAGGTAAATGTATTGTTTAAGTAAATTCAAATTTTATGAATAAACAATTTAAGTCTATAACAGGAAATTAACTTGTTTATTTCGAAATATAAAAATGCTCTGAAGGGATACTACAATGGCAGGCGTATTTGCATTAAAACATTGGGTCTTATTGAATTGCATAAGCGACATACGGCAATGAACCTTTGTGATGACGTCGAATCAATTTTAATGGACATTAATATTTCGAAAACCCAAATTTTCTGCGTAACCACAGATAACGGCAAAAATATGTTAAAGGCCGCAGATCTTTTAAATAAGGAAGCTAACAACGAACGTAGCGATCATGAAGAAGAGATCGACGAAGAAGGCTTACTTACGGAAATCAAGGTTTATTTAATAGAAACATTTAAATGTGCAGCACACACGCTACAATTGAGTGTAAAAGATTTTTTGCAAAACCTTGGCTGTCACGAAGTAATTGAAAAAGCTCGAAAAGTGGTCAAAACTTTAAGGACACCTGTATACAGGTATGTTTCTATGAATAAGTACACTTATTTTATGGTTAAAGTTTATTTTTAACTAGCAGGGTCGGTAGCCCGCAGCTTCGCCTGCGGAAACTAAAATTTAAAATTAAGCATACCTTTATCTTTGATAATTATTTTAAATTTTAAAAATGCCCAATTTTTAGCCTATAAACCGAGGAAAGATTTTATCAGAACTTTTTTCCTTAAATTCCGTAAAAACAACAGTATTTTGTCCAATGCAAACTACTTAAGGAAAATACAAAAATAGCCAAAAAAAAAACCAATATGTGTTTTTTTAAATCGTTCTAAAATTCTAGAAACAAACAAATTAGTTTTTCGACACAAATCCTTACTCTAAATTTCTTTAAAACATTAGTACTTTGTCCAAAACATATTGTTTTAAAATATAAAATGTCATACTGCGCTGAGCATGTAATTGAATTCCCAATCCATTGCCATTCAAGCCCAGAAACATTAATCTAAACAACATTTTTTGTGAACAAAATTGATAAGACACGATTTTGATGAAATTTACATGTTAACCATATTAAACTCTTTTTCAATTTCGGAGAGTTTTGACTATTGCTGTCTCGCTCTTACCCAGATTAATTTATGGATTTTTTCCGTATGAATGAAGAGTACAAAAAAAGTTGTTTTGTCAAATATGGATTATCACGCCGCGTTGAGTTCGTAATTCAATTCCAAATCGTTTAGCGTTTAAATCTAGAAAATTAATTTAATTTCTTAAAAAAAATGAAAAAAATTGGATTAAGATATGTATACATATTTAAGAAATTTGAGGGATTATTTGTAATGTAGGTTCGCTTTGAAATGTTACAGCCTATCCAAAATGTGATGGGAAATTCATCTTTCCACAGTTTAAAAAAATGATTGTCTCCAATTCTTATTTAAAAAAATGGAAACAATAGTATCGCCTTTAAGTGGACTCTCATATTATAAGTTTAAGAACATTTTTGAAAGTAAGGATAATTTTAGGCTGGATTTTCTTTTATCGGTCCTTTAAAACAAATCCTGTTGATCTTGGCTTTGCTACCTCGTTCTACTTTCCCCTTTGTTAATTGTCCCTGTATTTTTTGTTTATCAAAGACGAAATTTTAAAGCTATTTAAGCCAAATTATGTTTTCTTCTCTTAAAAATGTTATTTCTTGATAATTAATTAATTACCTAAGAATGTAGCAAGGGTATTTTTATGCACATATATGTTACCTATAGATAACGAAAAGGTAAATAAAACCCAAATACTTTTGGCGATTTTGCTACCACAGTAGACAACTCTTATAAAGGAAGCAAATATTTATATGAAGCAATGTCAAGAAAGGCATCAAGAAAATCAATTCAATATTAACCGCATTTTAGAATTATTATTTTGTTTTCAGTATTTTTTATTAATCAATTTTTCACCTTGATTAGAATTATATTAACAAAGACAGGAAGACAGGTGGACGGGGAAGCCGTGAATCAAATTGTTTAAACATTTGAATTTGTTTAAACAATATGAGGCACGTGTAATAAAGAGCAAGAGAATCAATTGGTTTGAATATTTAATGTTCTTTTAATATTATCAATGCGATTTGAATTTTAGTTCACAAAAATCGGTTTCAAAATGTCTTAAATGTGGAAATGTAAATGAAATATTCTTTTAGCAAAAGGATATCAGTATTATATTGAATTTGAATTTGAGCGAATCTCAATTCCTTAGTCAGCTGCAATGCACACACACAAACGTACACACGCATACCCACCGGGAAAATTCCTCTGGAAAATAACATATTTTCATCAGGTTTCTCCATACAAGCGGAAGGGACTAAACCTCATTCACCCCTTACATTTCTTCCGTCTCTGGTTTCGAAATACACGGGGGTGACACAAAAAGTAAGGGGGAAATGAGGTTTCTATGTGGTTTTCCAAAGGAATTTCAAATTCCCTACACCGTCGCCTGCTAAAAGATACAGGATTTCCAACATTTTTTGCTAAAAGGAAGAGGATTTCCAACACACAAAGAACCACCTTCTCACTTTCCCGGTGGGTATATGTATCTAATGGCTGTGTGTGTTAAATACGCATTTTTTGGATATATATATTTTGTGCGTGTGTGTGTACATAGCAGAGCGAATCATTGTTTGTTTTTGTTTTTTACAAATTCAAAGTTTGTCGATAACTAAACATTTGAAAACTAATAAATAGTTTGCTGATCAGGCTATTGCATTTTAAAAACAAAAGCAATTTTAAGGAAAATTTCGACTGTAAAATTCAGCTTAATGGAATTTCTGTAAGGCTATCGATATTTTAAAATTTAACGTTAACCTAAAAAAAGGCGCAAAAGAAAAGATTTGCGATATAATCGATTTTTTAACCGCGCATTTTAAATAAACAGTGGTATTTTCGTTTTTCCCCTTGCGCGGTCACACTTACAATGCGACACACACACATTTACGACTTAATGGAAAGTGCGCCAGCAGAACATACATACATACATATGTGGAGGCCGTGGCGTTAAATCGGCAAAGCTAAATTGGAAAATATTGAGGACTTAAGGAGGCTGAATTTGCAAAAAATGAAAATGCAGTTAGTTGCGGGTATGCCATAAGATTATGAACATAACATTTTGAAACCATTTTAACAACATTTAACACTTTGGGGTCGTTTTTTGTTTTTATTTGTACCTCACACGCGGCGCCTAATTATTTCCGAATTAATTTGATTTTTCTAGATTTTTATGTCAATCCGTTCTGGGTGGAATTTGCTACTGACCATGTTTTACCCTTAGCATTATATTAGTATAGAGATAAGGAAGGCAGGTGGAAGGGGATGCCGTGAATCAAATTGTAAAAAACTCATTTTGTGGCTTATATATATTTCGCCCATGTGTGTGTGCAACGGAGCGAAATAATGTTTTTTACAAATCAACAATTTGTCAATATCTCAACTCTTAAAAACTAATAAATAGTTGCTAAAAAGCCGATGAGTTTTTTGCATCATAAAAATAAAAGCAATTTTAAGGAAAATTTCGACTGTAAAAATCAGCTTAATGGGATTTCTGTAAGTCTACCGATATTTTAAATGTAACGTTTACCTAAAAAAAGAAGCATAAGAAAAGATTTGGGATATAATCGATTTTTTAACCGCGCATTTTAAGTGACTGTGGTATTTTAATTTTCCCTTGCGCGGTCACACTTAAAGTGCGACAGCAGGACATACATACATACATACATGTACGACTTATGCAAAGTGCGCCAGCAGAACATACATACATACATGTGTGCAGGCAATGACGTCAGACTGGCACAACAAAATTTGAAAATATTGGGGACTTGGTGAAGGATGCTGAATCTCCAAAAAATTTAAATGCAGTTATTGGCGGGTATGGCATAAGATTATGAACATTACATTTTTAAACCATTTTAACAACATTTAAAACAGAGAAATGGCAAAAGAAAGAAATTTTAAAAAAAAACAAATCGAATTTTGGGGCCCTTTGGGGTCGTTTTTTGTTCTAATTTGTACCTCACACGCGGCTCCTAATTATTTTAGTAATTAATGTGATTTTTTTTAGATTTTTATGTCAATCCGTTCTGGGTGGAATTAGCTACTGACCGTTTTTTATATACAGCCTTTTATATAGTAGTTTGACTAGCAATACCCGAAGCGACGTTGTCCGCTACTATTAGCAAAGCATTTATTGGTGATTTTTTCATATTTCCAAATTCTAATTAATATGTTCGAGTAAAATCCCGCCTAACTTTAGCTAAACAGTAAACCCACCTAGAACGCACAAATATTCTATCCAAATCCTTCTAACCATAAAATACCTTACCTTAACACCTCATTAACCCCAATCTCACCTCACCTTAACCTCTTTCCTATTTTAATATCACCCTTGGCACACTTTTTTATCACCTTAATGCTGTTTTCTTTGTTTCCTCGTCTTAACCCCAGTGTAACCCATCCATACTCAACCTTCACGCCGATAACACGAATTAACATAATTTTAACCACCCTTCTTCACCCTAACACCAGTTCTTCCTCTCCTTAGCTAACTTAACGTTAGTCTCACCTGGAAAAAAATGTTTCCTTACTATACTTACTTCCTTTAACTTCACGTTTAATAAAATTTGTTTGTCACCTTGATCCACCTTATCACCGTCAAATTCCAAACAAACCTTTTTTTTCCGTAACTGTTTTCTTTTTCAACCATAAATCACAACCAAAAAACCTTAAAAACTTAAAAAAGAATATCGGGGGTGACACAGAAAACGCTTTTATCCAAATTTCCCCCCAAAAGCAAATCTCGGTGTCACAGAAACCGTTTGAAAATCAAATACACGATATTAAACCAACCGAATAGTACCCCTTATAGCAAATGTTCATAAAATCAGAGCAAACTCCTAGAAAACTCTACAGATTCTGTGACACCTACGGTTTTGATGGGTTGGTTTCCAAACCAACCGTCACCGGTTCCTGTGACACCCCTGCATACAAAAAAAAATAACACAAATACCTATGGAAAGCTACGACCAACATGGTTTAAGCGAAAAACGGATCCGCTCGCAGGATCGGTAGGTTAACAAAAAAGTAAGTGCCGGCTGGGGATCAACATCTGGAGTTAAATATTTCCGGAAACAAAGTAAATTTAAAAAAAAAACGCACCTTTTGGGTAAAAACTGTGGGAGTAATTTTTCTTGATTATAAAAATTTTTTCTTAAGTTTATGGAAATTAGCCATTCATTTTTTTTTAATGAATAAGAAGAAGAGTCGAAAACATTTTTCTTAGACTAATGGCAATATTTTCTTGGATTAATGGCGATATTTTCTTGGATTAATGGCGATATTTTCTTGGATTAATAACAATATTTTCCGCACTTCTTTCTGGAGTTAATGGCGAAATCGCCCTTGGTTCTAGAAAATAAATACCTATTTTTCAGGAAAGTTGTGTAATTTTGTAAACATTTTAATAGTCGTTGTTTTTTTTTTAATAAAATATGTTTTGTTTCTGTTTTCTATTTACTGAATTGTTAAAACGGTTGTTAACAAGATTCAATTAAAGTAAGTGTAATTGGTATACCAATATTTTGACCGTTAACACTTCACGCATCTTAAGCCATTGCATTGCAAGAAGCACGCATGTCCGAGTGGTTAAGATGTCTCTCTATGGTGTGAACGGTCGCGGGTTCGAGTTTAGGTCGAGGTAAGAATTTTTCCTAAGTCTTTAATATGTTTACAGTTTTTCTGAACTTAAAATACATTGTTATTAATAAACATTTATAAGAAATTGGAATTTAAATTAAATAAATAAAAATGTAACCAATTTTCAGGATATGATTGTCACTAAAACAAGAAAAGGTTCCTCTTAGTTAAAAAATCGTAATGCATAAGAGATTAAAAAAAACAATCGGACAAAGTTTAAAAAAATTAAGTTTATAAACAAAAAACTTTTATTTTTCTATTTTCAAGAAAATTGTTTCTTAATTTTAGGGTTTTTTGCCGTAAAGCTAAGAAAAAATTGGTAATGATTTTTAGAAAGGCGAAACCGTAAATTCAAGAAAAATATTTACCATAATTAATGGCGAGTCGCCGTTGGATGAAAATCACAGGCGACTTTTTTGAATCAATGGCGAATTTTTTGAATCAATGGCGATAACCTTTGGCTATATCTGGGTGCTTCTCCATGAATTGGACCAGCAACTCTTCCTGTTCTGGAGTTCTATGCTTTCCCCTAAAAAGTTGGTAAAATGCACATTGCAAGAAAATATTTCAACTTTACTTACATGTTGTCCAAACGAATTGACGAATTTATTCAGTTAAACATATGTAAGTTTGACACTCTAAAGCCTAGTACTCAGTACGACGAAAACTGCTAGCTAAACATAGGAGTAAGCGAGAGGCAAATAGGTAGCTAACGCCTTTAGCTGGGACTTTTTCCCGGTTTTTTTCTCGGTACTCAGTTGAGCTAAGGAAATAGTAAGGAAATACCAAAAAAATACCAGATTTAGCGGATGAATTTCGATGAACGCCTTTAGCCGCGGCCCAAAGAATAGAAAATTTGATCTTTGGCTGTGTTTGTGCAGAAGCGGTGTGCCAATAACACATTAAAAATGGAAGGAAAACCTCGAAAACCAATGGAAAAGTGCCTGTAGGATTTGCGGCAATACATATCGCCATGCCAACAGCGAATTTAACTCTTGCGACCCAAGTCTGCTCAACATTTTGTAATATTTTAAAATTGGCGCCAGTTGATGTTTGCTGTTTGTCAACAAACCCAGTAAGACCATGCTACATGCATTGCGGATGAACTACAAAAACTTCGGCCACACTAAAAGATTAATATTTTTCGACTAGTAAAACTCTTAGCCGAACTGAGTACTAGGCTTAAGGGCCGTTTTCTCGTCCGTACTTTAGTTTGCCTGCCGGGACAACGGGGCGATAAACCAAAAATCGTTTACTCGTCCTTATGTTAGCGCAGGTAGCGGCAAATTTTGTCTCGGTACTTTATCCACCGTGCCAAATTTTTGCGGTTGGATTGTGCGCAAGTGTAGCCAGACATTCTAGCGTTGTCAATCTGGTTCAGCTCTTCATTCGAAAACAGCTGATTCTACTTACAGTTAAATATGAATCAAAATTGTTCAAGTCATCCAATTTATTTTACAATGAATTCCCGAGCGATTTATCTTCAAACTCTGTGGGATATCGTCGAATTGTCTGAAGTGCGAACCTATCGGCGCAGATATTAAGTCCAGAGAAATTACTTCGAATATTACAGTGATGAAGAATTTGTTAAAAAGTTTCGCTTGTGTAAAAGCACGGCACTATTTGTTTTGCAAAAAATTTTTATGCGACTTGAATCTAAAGTAAAGAAGTAAGAGCATTAATTTGGTTTAACTAATTCCATATAATCAAAAACCATTATTACAGGGAAACGACAATACAGCCATGGGTTAAGCTTCCAATAGCTCTTAGATTCTACGCAAGCGGCAGTTTTCTTATAACTGTAGGCGATTTTTGTGAAACCAGTTCTACAAGGATGGTCTCCTGTTCATCGGTATAATTTTTACCGCGAAACTTCTTTTCTGCCGACATTGTTTTTTTGTTAGGCCTAGTACTCAGTACAACGAAAACTGCTAGCCATAGGAGTAAGCGAGAGGCAAATAGGTGGCTAACTCTTTTAGCCGGGACTTTTTCCCACCTCGGTACTCAGTTGAGCTAAGGAAATACCAAAAAAATACCAGATTTAGCGGATGAATTCCGATGAACGCCTTTAGCCGCGACCCAAAAAATAGAAAATTTGATCTTTGGCTGTGTTTGTGCAGAAGCGGTGTGCCAATAACAATTAATAAATGGAAGGAAAACACCAAAAACCACTGAAAAACACCTGCAAGAGTTTTGGCAATACACATAGCCTTGCCAACAGCAAATTTAAAGCTTGCGATCCAGGTCGGTCCATTTTGAAATATTTTAAAATTGGCGCAAGTTGATGGTTGCTGTTTGTCAACAGACCGAGCTGTTTGAGAGTAAGACCATGCTACATGCATTGCGGATGAACTCCGATAACTTCGGCCACACTTAAAGCCTAGTACTCAGTTCGGCTAAGAGTTTTACTAGTCGAAAAATATTAATCTTTTAGTGTGGCCGAAGTTTTCGGAGTTCATCCGCAATGCATGTAGCATGGTCTTACTCTCAACCAGCTCGGTTTGTTGACAAGCAGCAAACGAAAACTGGCGCCAATTTTAAAATATTACAAAATGTTGAGCCCACCTGAGTCGCAAGCTTTAAATTTGCTGTTGGCATGGCAATATGTATTGCCGAAACTCCTGCAGGTGTTTTTCAGTGGTTTTTGGTGTTTTCCTTCCATTTATTATTTGTTATTGGCACACCGCTTCTGCACAAACACAGCCAAAGATCAAATTTTCTATTCTTTGAGCCGCGGCTAAAGGCGTTAATCGGAATTCATCCGCTAAATTGGGTATTTTTTTGGTATTTCCTTACTATTTCCTTAGCTCAACTGAGTACCGAGGTGGGAAAAAGTCCCAGCTAAAGGCGTTAGCTACCTACTTGCCTCTCGCTTACTCCTATGCTTAGCTAGAAGTTTTCGTCGTACTGAGTACTAGGCTTAAAGATTAATATTTTTCGACTAGTAAAACTCTTAGCCGAACTGAGTACTAGGCTTTAGTTTGAAATGTTGTTTATATCAGCAACTGTTAGTATGAGTGTTTTATGGTATTTTTCGATAGTTTTTCGATTAATTTTTGACAATTAGTTAACTCTTCTGATGTGGGGTTGCCACATAGACTCAAATTAGTGCTTCTTTTATTTGGAGTTTAAATGGCGGACGAGAAAACGAAAACCGATTTGCCACCGGGATAAATTTATCCTTCCATTATCTAAATTTTACTTTGCAGGACGGACGAGAAAACGGCCCTAAGAACCGTAACAAACCTACTTTGTATCAAAAAAAAAACGTCTGAGAAAATGTAAATACATTTGAAAGCAGCACAAAAAAAATCTAGGAACCCATCAATTGCTTTGAGGTTGCTTTTTGGTTGATAGAGTTTTTAGGGACACACCTGAATAAAATACAATTTCTGGAATTTCTGAATTAATGGAATGAATTTACGTATAATTAAAAGTCAAAAATAACATAATAAAAACTTAGGATTTTCGACGTATTTTTTCAGTGCAGAATCTGTGTTGTGCTATGTGTCAAAAGCGGACGGTATAACAGCTGGACCACGGTACTAATTTTTCAAGTAATTACAAGTTAGACTTACAAGTTATCAGAACGGTGTTAATACTTTAAGGACGGTGTTCCTCCCATTTCGGTCAAGGCAAAATTTTTTTTATCGTTCGTCATTTCAGAACCATTGATCATAATCCCCAAACGTTTAAAGCTAAACTCTTTTCAGCTACGCGTTCCTAACTTAACCAACAGCTGTTATTTGTTGTCAAATTTTCCGAAACCTAAGTTTTTTTTTTTGCTAGTTTCTGTCTAAAACTATTAATCAGGTAAGAAACACTTCATATGTACTTTCTAAATTGATTTTAAAGTAAACAGTGCGTACTGGTTATACTAAAATGTTACAGAGTTGCCAAGACTTTTAATAAAATAAGGTGACAACTCTGGTTTTCAACGATTCATCAAAATTTGATGTACGTCAAAATAGCGTCGACCAGTTAGCAACGAAAGTGGAACGGTGGAATTTGGAACACTGGGGCCATTTTTATATTTTAAATTTTCTCGCTATTTGGGGGCCGAATTGAAAAATGTTTGATGCAAAATTGTTTAGAATTAAAATATCTATCGATCTATATAGGTTGGGGCCAAATCAGAGGTCGACAAGTGTTTCAAAAATGCATTCGAAAAATCGAGTATCCACCATTTGGTTAACTGCTCCCCTCACAGAGGTTGTGCCAATATGCACGCTAAACCAGGTTATTAAGCGTTAATTCAAGCTTCTTGTCTGGAAGTTTCATCAAAATCAAACCCACAGATTTTGAGTAAAACGCCTAACAGTGAACCAACCTCGGATTTTTCCCATACAAAAAAGGGGGCCAAAAATTAATTTGTCTGGGGCTCCACTCATAGAGGTTGTGCCAACATGCACGGTAAATGGGCAGATTGGGGATCCTCCTAAGAACGTTTTGTGAACATTTCATGAAAATTAAACCCACAGTTTTCGAGAAAATTGATTTACAGTGTGGGGGTTAAATGGTCAAATTTTGAAATTGGCCGTTTCCCGCTGACTGCGCCAGCGAGACACCTTACAGCCATGACATCAACCATGTAAATATCCATACATTTTCCATGCAAACTTAAAGTAATTAATACAGCTCTCACAGAGGTTGTGCCAACTTGCACGGTACATCAATAAGGTGTGTTTCAAAATTATACGACACCTTTAAAATTTATTTTACATTTTATTTTATACCAAGTTAACGGCGTTTATTAAAACTTTTTCTGTTCTTATTTACTCCTTTGTATTGTTTACGATAAAAAAAAATGCTCTCTGAGAAAAATCTCATCTATCGCCGATGCACCGTTACTTTTCTTCGAGAGAGAGAGTTTTAGTCTCTCCTTAAGTCGTTTCACAATGATACGACACCAGTTGTTAAACTATTTTTAAAGCGTCTGCACGCTTTTTTTTCGACTAGAAATTTAATAAAATTGTTTGCAATGTAAAATGGCACGTGGTACTATATTGACTATACTACCGCTTTTAAGGAGATGGGCCTATCAGACTCGGAAATTTCGAGACGAATCAATAGGACCCGATGCGTTATCAACAATTTCTTGAGGAATCCTCAAAATTACGATGTAAAACGATCACCTGGCCGGAAATTATCCCTCACTAAGCGGGAACAACGAAAAATTATAAGAGAATGCTCAAACTCAGCGAAATCTTGCTCTACCGTGGCAGCTATCCTTAATAATAAGGTATCAAAAACGACAGTTTGGCGAACTCTGGATCGTTGTAATTTCATAAAGTTATCAAAAATGATCAAATCACCTCATCTTTTGCCTCGACACAAGGAGGCTCGACTTGATTTTGCCGAAAAACATATCTACACCGACTGGAACACGGTAGAAAAATACATGATATAAAAAAAAAATTGTATTAATATTTTTTAGTTTATAGATTATTTTTTCCGATGAGAAAAAGTGGAATCTTGATGGTCCAGTTGGCAACAAATATTATTGGAGAGATTTGCGAAAAGATCCCATTTATTTTTCTAAGCGCAACTTTGGTGGAGGCTCAGTGATGGTGTGGGGGGCTTTTACCTCAAAAACCACGCTGGATTTACAATTCACATCATCAAAAATGGATAGCAACGAATACATACGAGTATTAGATAGAAGTCTAATACCTTTTCTGGAGCAAAATAGGGAAATGCCCTTCACTTTCCAACAGGATAACGCTCGAATTCATGTGAGCAATACGACCAGAACATATTTGACCAACTGTTCTGTTGAAACTATGGACTGGCCAGCTTGCTCACCGGACTTGAATCCTATAGAAAATATATGGGGCATCTTGGTAAGACGGGTTTATGCCAATAATCGTCAGTATTGTAACACTAAAGAGCTAAAAACGTCGATTCTTATGGAATGGGAAAAACTTGATGTTGGCCTCTTAAAAAACTTAACAGAGTCGATGTAAAAAGGATGTTTTGTGTTGGAAAATCTAAGGGAAATCCTATAAACTATTAATAAACTAAAAACTAGCCAAATATTGTTCCCAACGAGTTTACATAAGCCTATAATGAAAGGTGTCGTATAATTATGAAACGCCTTAAAATTAAGATTTTGTTATAACTTATGCCACGGAGGCAAATATTATATTGTTTTCACATGAAATTCTTTGTTTTGTTATAACTATTAAATACAAACTTAATACGACTTTTAATAAAAAAATTATTTAAGAAATTTATGGTGTCGTATAATTTTGAAACACACCTTAGAAAGGGCATGATTTTAAGTAATTTCTGCATTAATTTCAGCGAAATCAAACCCACAGATTTCGAGATATCAAGTCATTTTAATTATGGCTTTTCCCACGCGGTCACACTGTCCTGCCAGCGAGAATGCGTGCGGAGCCGTGACATAAACCATCAAAATGTTAATGTTTTCTATGCAAACTTTAAGTAATTAATACAGCTCTCACAGAGGTTGTGCCAACTTGCACGGTACATCAACAGAAAGGGCATGTTTTTAAGTAATTTCTGCATTAATTTCGGCGAAATCAAACCCACAGATTTCGAGATTTCAAGTCATTTTAATTAAGGCTTTTCCCACGCGGGCACACTGTCCAGCCAGCGAGACAGCGTGCGGAGCCGTGACATAAACCATCGAAATGTTAATGTTTTCTATGCAAACTTTAAGTAATTAATACAGCTCTCACAGAGGTTGTGCCAACTTGCACGGTACATCAACAGAAAGGGCATGTTTTTAAGTAATTTCTGCATTAATTTCAGCGAAATCAAACCCACAGATTTCGAGAAATTAAGTCATTTTAATTAAGGCTTTTCCCACGCGGTCACACTGTCCAGCCAGCGAGACAGCGTCCGGAGCCGTGACATAAACCATCAAAATGTTAATGTTTTCTATGCAAACTTTAAGTAATTAATACAGCTCTCACAGAGGTTGTGCCAACTTGCACGGTACATCAACAGAAAGGGCATGTTTTTAAGTAATTTCTGCATTAATTTCAGCGAAATCAAACCCACAGATTTCGAGAAATCAAGTCATTTTAATTAAGGCTTTTCCCACGCGGTCACACTGTCCTGCCAGCGAGTATAGCCAAGACAACAACAAAAAATCGATATCGATATTTTATCAATTAGCAACTTTTTAGCGGCCTTTTCGAAAAAATTATATATTTTTATAGCAAATTTTCAATTAATATGTATGCACCCCATAATTGGACTTGCCCTCCTGATCATTTTAAAGTATAATTCATCAAAATCAATCCCGTGGTTTGGTAGAAATTAACAGTTTACTGATTTTGGAAAAATGTAATACGTTTTTTTGTTGCGGTTGTTGAGTTGCCACACTGCAGAAAGCAGTTATCCCCTCTACTTTCGAAGATAGATAGAAAAAGAGAAGTAAAACAAAGTTAAGTGAAGCTAAAAAAAAAATTTAAAACTATTATTACATTTTTCCAAAATCAGTAAACTGTTAATTTCTACCAAACCACGGGATTGATTTTGATGAATTATACTTTAAAATGATCAGGAGGGCAAGTCCAATTATGGGGTGCATACATATTAATTGAAAATTTGCTATAAAAATATATAATTTTTTCGAAAAGGCCGCTAAAAAGTTGCTAATTGATAAAATATCGATATCGATTTTTTGTTGTTGTCTTGGCTATACTCGCTGGCAGGACAGTGTGACCGCGTGGGAAAAGCCTTAATTAAAATGACTTGATTTCTCGAAATCTGTGGGTTTGATTTCGCTGAAATTAATGCAGAAATTACTTAAAAACATGCCCTTTCTGTTGATGTACCGTGCAAGTTGGCACAACCTCTGTGAGAGCTGTATTAATTACTTAAAGTTTGCATAGAAAACATTAACATTTTGATGGTTTATGTCACGGCTCCGGACGCTGTCTCGCTGGCTGGACAGTGTGACCGCGTGGGAAAAGCCTTAATTAAAATGACTTAATTTCTCGAAATCTGTGGGTTTGATTTCGCTGAAATTAATGCAGAAATTACTTAAAAACATGCCCTTTCTGTTGATGTACCGTGCAAGTTGGCACAACCTCTGTGAGAGCTGTATTAATTACTTAAAGTTTGCATAGAAAACATTAACATTTCGATGGTTTATGTCACGGCTCCGCACGCTGTCTCGCTGGCTGGACAGTGTGCCCGCGTGGGAAAAGCCTTAATTAAAATGACTTGAAATCTCGAAATCTGTGGGTTTGATTTCGCCGAAATTAATGCAGAAATTACTTAAAAACATGCCCTTTCTGTTGATGTACCGTGCAAGTTGGCACAACCTCTGTGAGAGCTGTATTAATTACTTAAAGTTTGCATAGAAAACATTAACATTTTGATGGTTTATGTCACGGCTCCGGACGCTGTCTCGCTGGCTGGACAGTGTGACCGCGTGGGAAAAGCCTTAATTAAAATGACTTGATTTCTCGAAATCTGTGGGTTTGATTTCGCTGAAATTAATGCAGAAATTACTTAAAAACATGCCCTTTCTGTTGATGTACCGTGCAAGTTGGCACAACCTCTGTGAGAGCTGTATTAATTACTTAAAGTTTGCATAGAAAACATTAACATTTTGATGGTTTAAGTCACGGCTCCGCACGCATTCTCGCTGGCTGGACAATGTGACCGCGTGGGAAAAGCCTTAATTAAAATGACTTGAAATCTCGAAATCTGTGGGTTTGATTTCGCCGAAATTAATGCAGAAATTACTTAAAAACATGCCCCTTCTATTGATATACCGTGCAAGTTGGCACCACCTCTGTGAGAGCTGTATTAATTACTTAAAGTTTGCATAGAAAATGTATGGATGTTTACATGGCTGTAAGGTGTCTCGCTGGCGAAGTCAGCGGGAAACGGCCAATTTCAAAATTTGACTATTTAACCCCCACACTGTAAATCAATTTTCTCGAAAACTGTGGGTTTAATTTTCATGAAATGTTCACAAAACGTTCTTAGGAGGATCCCCAATCTGCCCATTTACCGTGCATGTTGGCACAACCTCTATGAGTGGAGCCCCAGACAAATTAATTTTTGGCCCCCTTTTTTGTATGGGAAAAATCCGAGGTTGGTTCACTGTTAGGCGTTTTACTCAAAATCTGTGGGTTTGATTTTGATGAAACTTCCAGACAAGAAGCTTGAATTAACGCTTAATAACCTGGTTTAGCGTGCATATTGGCACAACCTCTGTGAGGGGAGCAGTTAACCAAATGGTGGATACTCGATTTTTCGAATGCATTTTTGAAACACTTGTCGACCTCTGATTTGGCCCCAACCTATATAGATCGATAGATATTTTAATTCTAAACAATTTTGCATCAAACATTTTTCAATTCGGCCCCCAAATAGCGAGAAAATTTAAAATATAAAAATGGCCCCAGTGTTCCAAATTCCACCGTTCCACTTTCGTTGCTAACTGGTCGACGCTATTTTGACGTACATAAAATTTGCAACAGCCTCAAGGTTGTTAAATCTCACCTGTTGAAATTCGGTTGGAGGTAATACTCTAGATTAGCGGGCTCACCTCCGAAATTCGCGAAAAAATTATCCTCGATGGACCGTGATTTACAAGCAAAAAGCACTTAGCGGTCGGCCATGGTTCTCTTGTAAATGAATTTCAAAGTTCCCGGTTTTGTTATAAAAAACAAGGGTGCTTTTTTCATATTTTCAATCAAAGTAATTATATTTTAATGAGTTTCTATAAAATTAATTAATTGTTTAAATGAATTAAATGAAAAATTTTATTTTTTGTTTACTGAAATAACGTATGCATATAATCATGTTATGAGTGGAGCGCGGTCTATAATGCTGTATCGAAAATATAGTGTCGGCCAGGAACCATCATGGACATATTTATTTAAATAGTTTCAATGAACACTTTTCCGCACCACCATTGAGGTAAAGTTCCAGGTTATTTTTTTAATAACCTATTATGGGCTAGAAATCTGTCTGGTGAAGAATTCCCGAATAGGAAATATTTGAAAATAGTGCATTTAAAAAAGAAAGTAAAAGAAAAAATGCGCCGCAGGTGAACAAAATTTAAGAAAAAATCTCGCGATTTTTCTTGTTTGGTATTAAACAAGAAGTTTTCGCTGAATAAGGCTTGTTGTGTCGCTGAGAACAACAAATTCAATCTTGATGTTCGGTTTTGGGTGGAAATGACTTAAAGAAACCCACCTGGAAAATTTCACTGGAAAAATAACATATTTTCATCAGGTTTCTCCATACAAGCGGAAGGGACTAAAGTTTAGTCACTAAACCTCATTCACCCCTTAAATTTCTTCCATCTCTGGTTTCAAAATACACGGGGGTGACACAAAAAGTAAGGGGGAAATGAGGTTTCTATCTGGATCTCTGGCAGAAGAATGCAGGACAAAATCCACTGGTTTTTCGACTTCCCGCATTATAGATTTTCCACACGTGCTCAGTTATGGTTTTCCTCTATTTGCAATATCTGCTTTTCCACACCCTCCCAGTTTTGGTTTTCCACTACTTTGCAGTATCTGATTTCCCACAATAAAAAAAAATCTTTTTTTCATGTAACATTTGTATGTGTATTTATTTATAATATTTACAATCGAAGCATTGGAATTAAAAATTGTTAATGCCTGAAGCATTCCCGGTTTTTGCTTGGCCGAATGCAGGTCTTAGGTATCCATGTCTTGTAAGTCAGTCCCTTTAAAAATATCAAAAATAATTAAGATATGAATTTAAGACCAGGAATAATAATAAGAGTAATTACCATGTTTACATCTCCATACAAAATTAAGGGATCTCTCTAGAAATTATGCCTAGTTTGCCATGGCCGATCATTTACCCTCTGATCAGATGTTTAATGTCGGGGATGAAAATTATGAGAAGAAAAAATCAAATACGGAATATGCAAGCGCAACAGTTCTGGTCCCAAGAAGTCTCAATCGGCCTGGCTGAAATAAATGTAATATTTTGATTAAGTTAAACAACTAAGTTAGTACTGAAGTACAATTCATAAAACCATTTAATGAACACCGCACACCATTTACCACTGGTGAAGATTAAAACAAGAGAGAACGCTATAGTCGGGTGCCCCGACTATCAGATACCCGTTACTCAGGTAAAGGGAGTGCGAGGGAGATAGAAGCTTTGATCACGCATAACTTTTTAACGAATGGTCCGATTTGAAAAATTTCTTCTACATTTCGATAGGTATTGATAAACACAATAAAACTGCATTTTTACTTTTCCGAAATATTAAAATTTTTAAAACCGTATATAAGCGATTGTGGGCGTTAGAGGGGGCGTGGCACCCTTTTCAAACAAACTTGCGCTGCGTAGGAACTCCAAGAATCTTCATGCCAAATACCAATCCTCTAGCTTTTATAGTTTCCGAGATCTCAGCGTTCATACAGACAGACGGACAGACAGACAGACGGACAGACAGACATGGCTATATCGTCTCGGCTAGTGACCCTGATCAAGAATATATATACTTTATAGGGTCGGAAATGCTTCCTTCTAGCTGTTACATACTTTTTCACGAATACAATATACCCTTTTACTCTACGAGGAACGGGTATAAACATTTCAAGTGACACTGAAAAGCAGAGTTTGTGTTAAAGATAGCATCTGGAGGCCTATATTTATTAATGGCGAAAAGATCTGTGGTACTAACCTCTGTAACGCTGAAATTAAGATTATTAAACGACAACATTTATTTTATCAGTCACCTTTTTCTTGTTTTTTTGATTAAAATTAACTATTTTCACTTTTTATTTCACTTTTGCACAAAATTGGAAATTGATGTGACCGTGCATCATATATTTGATAATACCAACATTCCGAAGAAAGATAATAATTGGTCATAATTTCGTTGTAACTTAAGGTCATACTTTGCTCGCAAATAAATTTTTCCTTTAAATAATATTTTTCAGGGACCGTAATTATTAAAGGTTACGTATATTAAAGGTATAGTATGTATTCTTCGCCATTTCGATTTCATGTTATGTGTTATTAATACTACCAACTCGAATTTTTTTTTTTTAACAACACTTAAAAATGGCTTAGACCACGATAGGACGATCAAATTATTTTATTTCATAGAAAATGTTTAAAAATGTAAAAAAAAATATTTGTTTTATATGTAAGATAATGGCAATCCCAGATAAATTTGATAAAATATTTTGATCGTCTGGCCTTGGCTTTATTCTATATTTTTTTTGAGTCACGCCATCATTCTTATTAATATTTGTATTATTATGATATTTATGAATATTTTAGAAAATCCTGGTTGTAGCTTTGATATCAAATTGGCACTGAATCTTATTCAAAAGCCGTGTGGCACGGAAAGTTTTGTTATTGAGTAAAATTAAATAAAATAAATTTATGAATATTTTAGAAAATCCTGGTTGTAGCTTTGAAATCAAATTGGCACAGAATCTTATTCAAAAGCCGTGTGACACGGAAAGTTTTGTTATTGAGTAAAATAAATAAAAATCATCAATAAATATGATTATAGTCATTATGATTACAGTTATTGAGTTTAATTTATTTGATTAAAAATTATTAATATTTTTTCTACGAATTAAAAAAATACTACTAATTAAAGATAAATGTGAGAACAAGACTTTTGGGTTTGTTGTAAATCATAGAATTTTTAAATACTAAAAGTTTGTGATTTTTTTGTTTAAAATATTATAATCGGGGAGCCACAGAAATCACACAACGCAAAAGTGGCCTGATGCTATTCAGAAACCCACCCCATTTGACGCTCAGAAATTATCTATCCCCACACCACTGCTTGCACAAAGGAACAGGATTTCAAGAACACTAAAAACCAACTTCTCACTTTCCCGCTGGGAAGTTTAAAATATATAATCCTCCTTGGACCGCGATTTCTTCTGATTATCATAATAAAAGTACACATGTGGTCATCCATGGTTATTAGAGTTCCTAAGAAATCTTGTTTTTATAGCAAAACCGGGAACTTTAAAATTCAATTACAAGAGAACCATGCACAAAATTAAAAATAATGAACGATTAAACTTATTTTACTATTTGCCGCTTCTTTTTGCTTGCAAGCAGCTAATCGGTCAACGAACTTTGCGGCCCTAGCAAAACTTCAGGGCTGCAAATATTCAACCTAAAGTTATCGATTGATTGTCTAGTTAAACAATATATTATAAGAATATTACACTTCCTTTTCAACTCCGAGCGAGACCGGTTGTGTTTTTTCCTTCGGAGAGTGAAAAGTCTTCTTCTTTTCTTTTTTCATTTGCCAGCAAAAAGGCTACAAAAAAGTGATTGATTAAAGCAGACTAATTTTTGTTTTGTGCGAGAGCTTGTTTCCTTTCTTTCTATTTGTGAACAGGATATTTATTAAAATATAATTCTGGTGAGTGGTTAATTTTTGGCAGGCTGGTTAAACCAGCAAGTAAAATGGCGGATGCCGGCCAGCCGGCAGCGGCAAAATTGAAACCTCCTGATGGAGATATTAATCATGGTAGAGTTAACAAGAGAAATTGTGATTCAGTAAAGCTATCCAGCTTGAACAAAGAAGACCTACTTGATAAATTTTCTGATGTTGAACTTACTACTAAAAAAGTACGCATTGACAGTTCAAATTTTGTGCAAGGTCATGGTCGGGAAAAAGTGATTACAAAAAGCAGCAACCCTAAGGACAGCGAAAGTGACTCTGACCAAACTATGGCAGCTGGTTCTGACAATGAAGAACAAGGAAAAGAGAAACTAAGTACTAATGAAACTAACGATAATTCTAATTTAGCAACTAATACTAATGAAATTGGTAGCAAAGGAAAAAATCTGACAAAAAAAACTGAACGTCGTAATTTCTTGTACAATACTTATCATATTGGTGATGCTGCCGTGCTTGTCTCAACCAAGGACAGCAGTTTGTTTGAAAATGTGAAAGCCAAGAGTGGTCTCTTCCTTTATGAAAAAATAAGGCATATCGAAATTTCAGAGTTTAAGGAAATTGTTGCACTTTCGCCGCACCTGTATAAGATTTATTTCAAAAACGCAAAGGGGGCAAATTCCTGTGTTAACAATAAAGAATTGAAAAGGATGAACATCGTTGCTTTTATTCCCAGGAACTTTGTTGAATCGTGGGGAATCATTAAAGGAGTTCCAACTGGTTTTTCCGATCAGGAAATGTTGGATAATGTTGATTCGCTGGTTAAGATAAACTTTGTTGAACGTTTGCTCAGGCGTGAGAAAACTCTCAATGACAATATGCAGGGTTTCAAGCTAGTACCTACTGAAACGGTAAAAATCGGATTTGATGGTGTAGAGTTGCCTGAAAAAGTCGCGCTTTTCGGTGTCTGTTCCCTAAAAGTTAGCCACTACATACTTAAGATTCGTCAATGTGTTAAATGTGGACGACTTAATCATACGTCGGATAGGTGCAAGTCTGTAGGACGGTGTATCAAGTGTGGTGCACAGGACTGTCAGGGTGCCTGTTCCATTCTCAAGTGCATTCTATGCAATGCCAAAAATCATTCCGCCAAAGATAGGCAGATCTGTGCAGTTTGGGAGAAGAAATGGACATCATGAAAATTATGACCATAAAAAAGATTGCCAGGAAAGAGGTATTAAGTAAATATGCAATTCAGCAAAATTACTCACGGTTTGACAGGTATGAGGAAAATTTTCCGGCGCTCAGTCAAAAAGTGGAAGTTGTGCAAAACAAGGATGCAAAAGTCAATGGAGTGCTGAAAAAGCACAGCTATGCCAGTCGAGTAGTACTAAAACCAACTATTCCCTTGCAACAGCCTCATTTTCATCTAGATTCTTATACTAGTGATACTAGCGATCATGTTCCAACTTATCCAACCTTCACTGATGAAGATAGGTATTATCAGTTTATCAATAAGTTAGGGCGTACAGAAAACAAAAATGAAGAATTACAAACATCCACCCAAGTTGAACGTACAAACAGCTACTTAAAACAAATAATTAAAGAAAGAAGGAAACCAGTCGACACGGTAGAAAGAAACCTTTCCGAAATAGCATAATGACTCTAAAATTACTACAACATAACATTCAATCAATAAAATATAACAAAAATGATCTAGAATTCTTCTTAAATAATAAGGATATTAATGTAGCCTTTTTAGCAGAAGTTTTTTCTCACGATTTAAGTTTTAGAAAAATAGCAAATTTCACATTATTAGAAAAGCACAGAGACGACGG
>JBAMCF010000338.1:0-51286 GCA_037075285.1 Drosophila lutescens
TATTTATTTATTTTAGCGATTAACTGCTAACTTAGACTTGAACAATAAAACTAACAATTAGGCATTAAATGCGGTAAACAATAATAAATTTACATATTAGAATTTAGGTAATTGTAAATTTTACACGGTAAAGAACTTATAGTTACATTAGGGGAGAGGATATCAGATAAAGTATTGTAATTGTGGCAAAGAACACGAAAAGGTTCGTGTTGAGCGTAGTTAGACCTACATATTGGCAAGCGCAAAGGTCGAAACGTACGTGTAAATCTTGAAGGAACCGTGAGATCAATATAGGAAAGGAGAGTTTGTGAATCAACTAAACCGAGAAGAAGCTTATGAACAAACATAACGCCAATACAAATTCGTCGATGATATAAAGAAGGCATGTCAATTAATTGTAGCCTACTTCGGTAAGGTGGCAATAATCTACCAGAGTCCCAATTTAAATTACGCAATGCAAAAATTAAAAATTGCTTTTGAACAGATTCAATAATAGCCTGTTGTTCCATGTATTGTGGGCTCCAAACACAAGAACAATACTCCAAAATCGGACGCACTAACGATACATACAGAGTCTTAGTAGTAAATGGGTCATCAAATTCCTTGGACCATCGTTTTATAAATGCTAAGACACCCTTGGCCTTGTTTACCATGGCTGCAATATGATTATTGAAACACAGTTTGTGATCAAAAAGAACACCAAGGTCATTTGACACAGAAATTCGATCAAGAGTATGATTTCCAAGGGAATATGAGACAAGATGAGGAGAGGAACGGTGAAAAGTAATAACTTTACATTTTGTATGGTTCCAAAAAAGAAGATTATTTTGGCACCAATTCTGAAATTCATCAAGGTCGAGCTGAAGGCGCGTGTGCAGATACCAGTCAGAATAGGACAAACAGATTTTAACATCGTCAGCATACATGAGGATGGAGGAGTTTAAAATTACTTGAGGAAGGTCATTAAAAAAAGTATGAAAAGTAATGGACCCAGATGGCTACCTTGTGGAACACCAGAAGTTACATTGACAACATTTGAAAACACATTGTTAAACAAAACACGTTGTGTACGGTTTGACAAGTAAGGCGCAATCCATTTTAAAAGATTTGGAGGAAATCCCAAATGCGAAAGCTTAAGCAGAAGTATCGAATGGTTTACCGAATCAAAAGCCTTGCTAAAGTCGGTGAAAACTACGTCGGTTTGCAAGCGGCTCTGAAAACCTCGATTAACGAGAGAAGAAAACTCGAGAAGATTGGTCGTGGTTGACCGATGCTTGAAAAAACCATGCTGAGATGGAGATATAAGACTGCTGCAGAGGTGTTGCAGTTGATGCGTGATCAGGTGTTCGAGCAGTTTGGGAATAGCCGAAAGCTTTGCAATGCCTCGGTAATTTTCAACGTCAGACCTTGAACCTTTTTTGTGAAGAGGAATAATGTAGGATTCATTCCAAATGTCTGGCATGCAGGATTGGTTCAGAGATAAATTAAATATATGTGTGATAGAGCGTGCAAGATTTTGGGCACATTGTTTCAAGATGCAGCTTGGAACCATATCGGGACCTGCTGCAAATGAATTGTCAATTGAAGACAACCCATCAAGAACATCACCTTCCGTGAAAGATGCCAGAGGTAGGTTATAAGGATACGGACAACGGGGAACATAGAGTTGTGTAGAGTAAGTTGACTGGAAGAAAGAAGCAAATAAGTTTGATATACCAAGATTAGAAGATTCAGCACTATTACGATAACGGAGGGACGATGGAAATGCGTTAGATTTACGTTTGGAGCTAACAAACGAGTAAAATTGCTTAGGATCAGTGCGGAAGTTTTCTTTGCACTGGGAGAGATAGTTCATGTAGCATTGACTATTCGTAGTTAGGAATTGGGAGCGGGTGGAGGAATATTGAGCGAAGTCAACCAAAGATCCAGATTTTTGGTATTTTTTAAATAGCCTAGATTTCTTATTTTTTAAATAAGAAAGATTCCTTGTAAACCACGGAGGCTTGGAAGTTGAAGTAATAGTAACTACGGGAACAAAAGTATCTAGGGCCGAGAGGATAGAAGCGTAGAAAGCATGAACGGCAGAATCAATATTCTGGAATGCATATAAAAACAAGAGAGAACGCTATAGTCGGGTGCCCCGACAATCAGATACCCGTTACTCAGGTAAATGGAGTGCGAGGGAGATGGAGATAGAAACTTTGATCACGCATAACATTTTAACGAATGGTCCGATTTGAAAAATTTCTTCTACATCTCGATAGGTATTGATAAACACAATAAAACTGCATTTTTACTTTTCCGAAATATTGAAATTTTTAAAATCGTATATAAGCGATTGTGGGCGTTAGAGGGGGCGTGGCACCTTTTTAAAATAAACTTGCGCTGCGTAGGAACTCCTAGAATCTGCATGCAAAACGCCAATCTTCTAGCTTTTATAGTTTCCGAGATCTCAGCGTTCATACAGACAGACAGACGGACAGACGGACAGACGGACAGACGGACAGACGGACAGACGGACAGACGGACAGACAGACAGACGGACAGACAGACGGACAGACGGACATGGCTAGATCGACTCGGCTAGTGATCCTGATCAAGAATATATATACTTTATAGGGTCGGAAACGTTTCCTTCTAGCTGTTACATACTTTTGCACGAATACAATATACCCTTTTACTCTACGAGTAACGGGTATAATGACCAGTCGATCCCCGAAAGGTGCAAATTAAGACCGTTAAAATCTGTTTTTCTGAAACATTTAGCAGGAGACGCAGTTACAGAATCTGAACATGGGCTAGAACACTCAACAGAAATAGCTAGGGTTGGGTGATAAGGATCTTCCGGAAGGGATATCGGGTTAGCGAAGGATCGCTTACAAACATCAGGTCTAGAAGTCTGTCGCGGCTATTTATTACAGAGTTAATTTGAACAAGAGAAAGATCGGTTATCCCTTCGATGAAATCATGAGTAGTGTTAGGTAACAAAAAGTTTGTATCATCGCAAGGAAGCCATAAAACGAGTGGAAGGTTAAAGTCACCCATCACAATGAGGCTGTCAGCGCAGCCTAAGGCTGACATCACAAGTTGAATGGCAGAAAGGTGGCTTGAATAAACGCTTATGTCGGAGCAAGGAGGGATGTATGAGCAAGTTAGGAAAATAAAAGCAGCACCGACGCGGACTTTTACTGCAATAAATTCAATTTCATCATTGTTGGCGTAGGGGAACAACTCAGAGGAAAAATCGTTTTTAACTGCTATAAGAACCCCGCCCGCAAAAGAAGGACGATCCCTTCTATAAGTGGTGAACTTATGAATAAAAATTTCATGATCGGAAACAGAAGAATTAAGCCAGGTTTCGGTTAAGGCGATGGCATCAAAGTCAAAGGCTGCACTATTAGTATGAATTTGACTAAGTTTACCCAAAAGACTGCGTACGTTTTGATAGTGGATGGAGAATAAGTTATCTAGTTTTTGGATCGGTAATTTTGGAACTCGGGTTAGAATCTTTTTGCAAAAATTCATGAACTATCGTGTGTTCAGGCCATAATGTAGGTTCAAGAGCTCGGGATAATAGAGAAGCTGGAAGAAATATTTTAAATGAAGAAATTTTGCGCGCATGGTTAAAATTAAATTTGGTTACAATAAAATTATCGGAAGTAGCTTCAAGTTTAGAGCATAAATGGTTTTTAACGGCATCGGGTGTAGCATCAGGAACTAGACGGGATACAAAAATAGCTCTGCGAGGGCTGACAGCCCTTATACGAGATCCAGAGGACCGTGAGGGAGGCGGTACTCCCATGAGAGGTGGATCCACAGGGGCAGTAGTACTTGCAGCGGCGTCAGCTTTACGAGTATCCAGTTGGGCGGAACCCGAAAAAACGCCAGTTTGGCGCCGTACGCTAGCAGATGGACTAGCAGCAACAGGAGTTACTGTTTTTGGAGCAGCGGTTGAGATGGGTTCAACGTGAAGGGCAGCAGCAGGTTCAGTTAAGCCATTGGCAGGTTCGGTAGAATCCATCCGATTATATGTAGGTCCAGGTGCAGCGGGTAGAGGTTGATGCGTGGCAGTTATGGCAACGGGCGCAATAGTGGAGTTAGACGCCAAGTTGGTTTCAGTTGGTGATTCGCCTAGCAGTTTCAGCTCAAGAAACCGCGACTCCATTGAAAGGAATTCATTATTGAGGGCAGCGAACTGTTTTCGAACCCTCTGGAAACCATTTCGTGTTTCCCTCATAAAGATGCGCATTTCCATTTCAATTCCTCGGCATGCCTCACACGACCAGGTGAATCCAGATTTTTTGGATAAGAGATCGGCTATGCGACCATTATGGCCACCACCACCACATTTAACATGCGAGCAGTTATCGCAAAGCCAACAAATTAGGTATGTTTCGCAGGCAATGTTGCCACCGAAATCGCATTTCTTAGCAGAGCATCTCAAACTCATTTTAGCAGCTAGTTAAAATACTGTGTGCGCAGAGTACAGACCAAACTAAGAGCGATAGATAAGAGAGCAAGTAGCGAGGAGCAGCGTAATCACAGCAAGCAGCGAATCCAGCGGCGATGAGTACGAAGAGATGAGCACGGCAGAGACGAAAGAGAGCAGGTGCAGGTGGAAGTGTCCGCTGAGTGCAAGCTAAATGGTCGCAATATTTTCAACACGGGGCAGAAATATGTGGGAGCGATTGAAAAACACGTCCGACTTCGAAAGGAAAAGATGTATTTTGTATGAATGAAAAGTACAAAAATATTTATTTCAAAGCAGTACTTTGTCCAAAACAAACTGCCAAAATATGGGTTATCACGCCGCGTTAAGTTCGTATTTCAATTCCAAATCAATTAGCGTTTAAATCTAGAATACAAACTTGTTTGTATTTGTTGTATGCAACAAAAAATTGCTAAAAGATTTACATAGCTTTCCAACAACCAAAATAATAATTTTGGTTAAGATTTAAGAAATTTGAGGGAATATTTTTAATGTGAGTTCGCCTTGAAATGTTACAAACGCTTCAAAATGTGATGGGATGATTATCCTTTGACAGTTGAAAAAATTACTGTCTCCAATTCTAATTTTAAAAAATTGAAGCCATAGTATCGCTTTAAGTGGACATTTTTGAATAGAATGACAAAGGAAGGATAATTTTAGGGTGGATTTTATTTCATCGGTACTTCAAAACAAAACCTGTTGATCTTGGCCATGCTACCTCGTTCTACCTTTTCTCCTTTGTTAATTGCCGCTGTATTTTTTGTTCTTTAAAGATTCAATTTTTAAACTATTTAAAGCGAGTAATGTTTACTCTTTTTAAAGATGTTATTTCTTGATAATTAATTAGTTACCTAAGAATGTAGCAAAAGTCATTTTATGCACATGGGTAACAAAAAGGTAAATACAAACCAAATACTCTTGGCGAATTTGCTACCGGGGGATTTTTGGAAGGTATCCACAGTAGACAACTCTTATAAGGGAATCAAATATTTATGCGGAGCAATGTATTGCTTTATGTATTTGACTAATTTCAGAAAAGGAATCAAGAAACTCAATTCGATGTTACTGCATTTTACCATTGATGTTTTGTTTCACTATTTTTATTTTCATTAATTTTTCACGTTGATTAGAATTATATTAATAACTAGCGGGGTCGGTAGCCCGCAGCTTCGCCTGCGGAAATTAAAATTGAAAATGAAGCATAAATTTATCTTTACTACTTATTTTAAAATTAAAAACTTCCTTATTTTTAGTCTTCAAGCAGAGAAAAGATTTTATCAAAACTTTTTTCCTTAATATCCGTAAAAACAACAGTATTTTGCCCTAGGAAAACTAAATACAAAAACTTGAAAAAAAAACCGTATGTGTTTTTTTAAATCTATCTAAAATTCTTTTGGATTGTTGACATAAGGTAACAAATGGACAAAATAGAAACAAACAAATTCTTTTTTCGACACAAATCCTTACACTAATTTTGTTCAAAACATTAGTACTTTGTCCAAAACATATTGTTTAAATATAGAATGTTATACTGCTTTGAGCATGTAATTAAATTCCCAATCCATTGCCATTAAAGCCTTAAAACATTATTCTAAAAAACATTTTTTGAGAAAAAAATTGATAAGATACAAATTTGATAAAATTTCATATTTTTTAAAATATTAAACTCTTTTTCAATTTCGGAGAGTTTTGACCATTGCTGCTCTTAGCCAGATAAATTTATAAATTTTTTTGTATGAATGAAAAGTACAAAAATATTTATTTCAAAGCAGTACTTTGTCCAAAACAAACTGCCAAAATATGGGTTATCACGCCGTGTTAAGTTCGTATTTCAATTCCAAATCAATTAGCGTTTAAATCTAGAATACAAACTTGTTTGTATTTGTTGTATGCAACAAAAAATTGCTAAAAGATTTACAAAGCTTTCCAACAACCAAAATAATAATTTTGGTTAAGATTTAAGAAATTTGAGGGAATATTTTTAATGTGAGTTCGCCTTGAAATGTTACAAACGCTTCAAAATGTGATGGGATGATTATCCTTTGACAGTTGAAAAAATTACTGTCTCCAATTCTAATTTTAAAAAATTGAAGCCATAGTATCGCTTTAAGTGGACATTTTTGAATAGAATGCCAAAGGAAGGATAATTTTAGGGTGGATTTTATTTCATCGGTCCTTCAAAACAAAACCTGTTGATCTTGGCCATGCTACCTCGTTCTACCTTTTCTCCTTTGTTAATTGCCCCTGTATTTTTTGTTTTTTAAAGATTCAATTTTTAAACTATTTAAAGCGAGTAATGTTTACTCTTTTTAAAGATGTTATTTCTTGATAATTAATTAGTTACCTAAGAATGTAGCAAAGGTCATTTTATGCACATGGGTAACAAAAAGGTAAATACAAACCAAATACTCTTGGCGAATTTGCTATCGGGGGATTTTTGGAAGGTATCCACAGTAGACAACTCTTATAAGGGAATCAAATATTTATGCGGAGCAATGTTTTGCTTTATGTATTTGACTAAATTCAGAAAAGGAATCAAGAAACTCAATTCGATGTTACTGCATTTTACCATTGATATTTTGTTTCCCTATTTTTATTTTCATTAATTTTTCACCTTGATTAGAATTATATTAATAACTAGCAGGGTCGGTAGCCCGCAGCTTCGCCTGCGGAAATTAAAATTGAAAATGAAGCATAAATTTATCTTTACTACTTATTTTAAAATTAAAAACTTCCTTATTTTTAGTCTTCAAGCAGAGAAAAGATTTTATCAAAACTTTTTTCCTTAATATCCGTAAAAACAACAGTATTTTGCCCTAGGAAAACTAAATACAAAAACTTGAAAAAAAAACCGTATGTGTTTTTTTAAATCTATCTAAAATTCTTTTGGATTGTTGACATAAGGTAACAAATGGACAAAATAGAAACAAACAAATTCTTTTTTCGACACAAATCCTTACACTAATTTTGTTCAAAACATTAGTACTTTGTCCAAAACATATTGTTTAAATATAGAATGTTATACTGCTTTGAGCATGTAATTAAATTCCCAATCCATTGCCATTAAAGCCTTAAAACATTATTCTAAAAAACATTTTTTGAGAAAAAAATTGATAAGATACAAATTTGATAAAATTTCATATTTTTTAAAATATTAAACTCTTTTTCAATTTCGGAGAGTTTTGACCATTGCTGCTCTTAGCCAGATAAATTTATAAATTTTTTTTGTATGAATGAAAAGTACAAAAATATTTATTTCAAAGCAGTACTTTGTCCAAAACAAACTGCCAAAATATGGGTTATCACGCCGTGTTAAGTTCGTATTTCAATTCCAAATCAATTAGCGTTTAAATCTAGAATACAAACTTGTTTGTATTTGTTGTATGCAACAAAAAATTGCTAAAAGATTTACAAAGCTTTCCAACAACCAAAATAATAATTTTGGTTAAGATTTAAGAAATTTGAGGGAATATTTTTAATGTGAGTTCGCCTTGAAATGTTACAAACGCTTCAAAATGTGATGGGATGATTATCCTTTGACAGTTGAAAAAATTACTGTCTCCAATTCTAATTTTAAAAAATTGAAGCCATAGTATCGCTTTAAGTGGACATTTTTGAATAGAATGCCAAAGGAAGGATAATTTTAGGGTGGATTTTATTTCATCGGTCCTTCAAAACAAAACCTGTTGATCTTGGCCATGCTACCTCGTTCTACCTTTTCTCCTTTGTTAATTGCCCCTGTATTTTTTGTTTTTTAAAGATTCAATTTTTAAACTATTTGAAGCGAGTAATGTTTACTCTTTTTAAAGATGTTATTTCTTGATAATTAATTAGTTACCTAAGAATGTAGCAAAGGTCATTTTATGCACATGGGTAACAAAAAGGTAAATACAAACCAAATACTCTTGGCGAATTTGCTATCGGGGGATTTTTGGAAGGTATCCACAGTAGACAACTCTTATAAGGGAATCAAATATTTATGCGGAGCAATGTTTTGCTTTATGTATTTGACTAAATTCAGAAAAGGAATCAAGAAACTCAATTCGATGTTACTGCATTTTACCATTGATATTTTGTTTCCCTATTTTTATTTTCATTAATTTTTCACCTTGATTAGAATTATATTAATAACTAGCAGGGTCGGTAGCCCGCAGCTTCGCCTGCGGAAATTAAAATTGAAAATGAAGCATAAATTTATCTTTACTACTTATTTTAAAATTAAAAACTTCCTTATTTTTAGTCTTCAAGCAGAGAAAAGATTTTATCAAAACTTTTTTCCTTAATATCCGTAAAAACAACAGTATTTTGCCCTAGGAAAACTAAATACAAAAACTTGAAAAAAAACCGTATGTGTTTTTTTAAATCTATCTAAAATTCTTTTGGATTGTTGACATAAGGTAACAAATGGACAAAATAGAAACAAACAAATTCTTTTTTCGACACAAATCCTTACACTAATTTTGTTCAAAACATTAGTACTTTGTCCAAAACATATTGTTTAAATATAGAATGTTATACTGCTTTGAGCATGTAATTAAATTCCCAATCCATTGCCAATAAAGCCTTAAAACATTATTCTAAAAAACATTTTTTGAGAAAAAAATTGATAAGATACAAATTTGATAAAATTTCATATTTTTTAAAATATTAAACTCTTTTTCAATTTCGGAGAGTTTTGACCATTGCTGCTCTTAGCCAGATACATTTATACATTTTTTTTGTATGAATGAAAAGTACAAAAATATTTATTTCAAAGCAGTACTTTGTCCAAAATAAACTGCCAAAATATGGGTTATCACGCCGCGTTAAGTTCGTATTTCAATTCCAAATCAATTAGCGTTTAAATCTAGAATACAAACTTGTTTGTATTTGTTGTATGCAACAAAAAATTGCTAAAAGATTTACATAGCTTTCCAACAACCAAAATAATAATTTTGGTTAAGATTTAAGAAATTTGAGGGAATATTTTTAATGTGAGTTCGCCTTGAAATGTTACAAACGCTTCAAAATGTGATGGGATTATTATCCTTTGACAGTTGAAAAAATTACTGTCTCCAATTCTAATTTAAAAAAATTGAAGCAATAGTATAGCTTTAAGTGGACATTTTTTAGGGTGGATTTTATTTCATCGGTCCTTCAAAACGAAAACTGTTGATCTTGGCCATGCTACCTCGTTCTACCTTTTCTCCTTTGTTAATTGCCCCTGTATTTTTTGTTTTTTAAAGATTCAATTTTTAAACTATTTAAAGCGAGTAATGTTTACTCTTTTTAAAGATGTTATTTCTTGATAATTAATTAGTTACCTAAGAATGTAGCAAAGGTCATTTTATGCACATGGGTAACAAAAAGGTAAATACAAACCAAATACTCTTGGCGAATTTGCTACCGGGGGATTTTTGGAAGGTATCCACAATAGACAACTCTTATAAGGGAATCAAATATTTATGCGGAGCAATGTTTTGCTTTATGTATTTGACTAATTTCAGAAAAGGAATCAAGAAACTCAATTCGATGTTACTGCATTTTACCATTGATATTTCCGATCCGGACCCGATTACAAGTGTCCTTCCTACAAATAATTCCAATTCCGATTATTGGGTTCCATATCCCGCCTTGGATGACAGACGTTCCCGAGGTATTAAATCCTACCAATGCCGAGTCTGTCAAAAAATCCATCCTCTACGGAAATGCCACCGTTTCACTATTTTTATTTTCATTAATTTTTCACCTTGATTAGAATTATATTAATAACTAGCAGGGTCGGTAGCCCGCCGCTTCGCCTGCGGAACTTAAAATTGAAAATGAAGCATAAATTTATCTTTACTACTTATTTTAAAATTAAAAACTTCCTTATTTTTAGTCTTCAAGCAGAGAAAAGATTTTATCAAAACTTTTTATACCCTTGCAGAGGGTATTATGATTTCAGTCAGAAGTTTGCAACGCAGTGAAGGAGACGTTTCCGACCCCATAAAGTATATATATTCTTGATCAGCATCACTAGACGAGTCGATCTAGCCATGTCCGTCTGTCCGTCCGTCTTTCCGTCCGTTTCTACGCAAACTAGTCTCTCAGTTTTGAAGCTATCGGGTTGAAACTTTCCCAAAAGTCTTCTTTCTATTGCAGGTAGTATATAAGTCGGAACCGGCCGGATCGGACAACTATATCTTATAGCTCCCATAGGAAGGAACGGAAAAAAAACCTTAAACAGTTCTAGCTTCGGTGTTTTTTAAAATATTACCTTCTTTTCTTGGGAATATTATTTTTTAAGTATTTCTGAATTTAGAATTAAATTTAAAAAAAATCGAATTGCTACATTGTATAGCTTGCATAGGAACGGTCGCAAAATTAAATGGAAATTAATAAAAAAAGATTATAAATTTGTTGAATTCTATAACATTCTCTTCTTATCTGGGATATAGCTTTTCTTTAACATTTCCAAATTTCGAAGTAAATTTAAACAAGTAAATCTAAATTTAATGTTTTTGTAAGTTAATAGAAATGATCTGAAAGGGTATATAAGCTTTGGCTGGCCGAAGCTAGCTTCCTTTTTTGTTAATTGTCTATTGTTATATTGTTTTTTTCTTTGTCCGCGGTTTTATCTACTCGCCCAAAACGGTGTAGGTTTCCGCGCGTATCAAGCATTGCTTCGTGTCGTAAAGGACACTTGTTTCTACTGACCATAGTTCATCAACGTCCAAGTGAAAAAAACCGAAGTAATATCCCGCCTAGCCCTAGCTTAGCACCATAGTAAACCCACCTGGAACGCAGTTTTATTCTATCCTTATCCCCCTAACCATAACTTACTATACCTTTCACCGTATTAACCCCAACATTACATCACCTTAACCTCACCAATCCACAGTGGTAGAAATGACTGATTTAGCAGCGATTAATTCAAATTTCAACTTAATTATTGGCGCCAGAAATTGTTTGTAATCGAAAACTAATATATCCGATAGGCCAAAAAAACTTTTCATTTCGCTTTCCTCTCAATGTAAAGCTTCAAACACAACATATGTGTTTTATCAGCTGACGCTAACCGCTCTCCCACCAATTTTTACCACTTACTAAAATTTGCAAATAATTTGATTTTATTTATTGCAATTCCACTTTTTGCTTTTAAATATGGGAAAAGGTATGTAATTAACTACAAAATAAGTGTTAGTGATCTGTGATTGTGTTCGTCTCAAAATTGTATGAGGTGCAGTGCACGTAAGAGATATAATATTTTCTAACAAACTAAACTTTCGTAGACCAGAACTTTTGAGGTTCGACTGGGTTCGATACAACGTTTTTTATAAAAATTATTCAATGTTTTGCCACATATTTCCGCAAATTACATTTACAATAAATCCGATCGCGTTCTATTTTCAGTATGGCTCATAGAAAATGATGCATCCAACAAATTTTTATACCCGTTACTCGTAGAGTAAAAGGGTATATTGTATTCGTGCAAAAGTATGTAACAGCTAGAAGGAAGCGTTTCCGACCCTATAAAGTACATATATTCTTGATAAGGGTCACTAGCCGAGTCGATATAGCCATGTCCGTCTGTCCGTCTTTCCGTCTGTCTGTCTGTCCGTATGAACGCTGAGATCTCGGAAACTACAAAAGCTAGAAGGTTGAGATTCCCACACATATTCTTGGGCTTCCTACGCAGCGCAAGTTTATTTCAAAAAGGTGCCACGCCCCCTCTAACGCCCACAATCGCCCACTGACGATTTTAAAATGTGTCTGGCGCCCACACCTTTAAAGATTTCCGAGAAGTATAAATGCAATTTTGTTGTATATATTTATACCTATCGAAACGGACCATTCATTAAAAAGTTATTCGCAATCAAAAAAATGTTATATATCCATCTCCCTCGCACTCCCTTTAGCTGAGTGACGGGTATTAGATAGTCGGGACACAAACCCGACTATAGCGTTCTCTCTTGTTTTATTTGTATTTAAACACATTATCTACTTTTAAGTAGAAACATACCCCCTTTAAGAAACGTACACACACATTGTGTATTTGTATTGTATTGTACATATAAGCAAATCAAAACATATCCAAATATACATATGTACATACTTTTTTAATCAAAAGTTCGAATCTTAAGATTTATAATTAACTTGGAAACATTTTGGCTTTGCTTACAGAATTTCCTGGGGGGTAACGGTGCCTGAGTGACTGAGTTACTGACGCAAGGTCCATTAAGGTGTTACATGGGCAACAATCTTTGCCGAGTAATTACAGGCTTGTTAGCTATGGTTGCAACAACATTGCTTTCTCCTGGGGGTGCGACGTTTTTTCTTCTCTCTGTTTTTTCCAGACATCTTGGGTTACGTGGGAAATGTTTCCTTTTTTATGAGTTCCGTCCCTCGCAGAACATCACTTTTGAGAGACTTGGCAGAGCGGGATCAGGACGAGGATCTGAGGATCAGGGGGATTGTCAATCAAGGTAGCAAGCCGAGATTTCCATATCGACGAACTGCAGGGCTAATTACATGCGAAGGATGCGCCGCGAGGGTCCTGTCTTCCCTGACTTTCCCTTGTTCTTTTTTATACCCTGTGATTGCATAATTTGTATTTAATAAACTTTGAATAGTCAGTGCCAAAGGGAATTATAGTTATAGAAAGAATGGAAACTTGAGATGTGTCGATAAATAAATTTTTTTATTATCTATGATATGATATAATATGATATTATCTAAAAATCAACGTCTTTATCTATACAAATATTATTCAAAGTATTTAAGATATATTTATTCGTTAGGATCGTCTTAGAAAAGATTTATGTGCCAGAAAGTCCCTAAATAAATTGGTTCAGAAAATTAGAACGATGAGTTCTGCTCAGAATCGATTCAGCTTTAGGGAAAGCCTTTCAAGAGCTCCTCCTCCTGGCAGTCCTGGCAGTCCTGACAGTCCTGGCAATCCTAGCAGTCGGCTCCAGGTAAAAGGATAATAGGCATTAAGTCCGGTAGTCCAAGGACGATGGACCATGGAGGCATGGAGTGGGCCCTCCAACCACCGCCGCACCTCAACGCACTCGGCGCACCACAGTAGAGCCCAAGGGCCCAAGACAGTTGCTCTAACTTAGAGACGTTTTGGGTAATTTTTGCGCAAGAATTTGGCAGGAAATTGGCTCATCTCGATCCTTGATCCTTTTGTTGAAGTCCGGCTGCCGGACATTCGGCATTTTGGGACTTTCACGCTCCTTAGTTCAGGGTTGCAAATTCTCTTAGTTCTCTTCGATCCTCGCAGCGTGTGGAACGTGACGAGTCGCAGTCCGCAGAATTTGTAGTAATTTTCTATTTTCCTCCATGCCGGAAATGAAGTAGGGCTCTTACTTCTGCTACAAAATGAAAAATCCTTTTTGAAAAATAAAACCTAAGCATTTGATCCACAGAACTGACTATTGATCAAAAATCATATTGATCGGAGCAGCAGCTTAAGCGGCTTAGATTTTTTAAATCGAAAACTTAATTTTAAATGTAGACCCCAATTTATGGGGGATATCGAAATTTCTTTTTGATTTCTAATTAGGCCTTTTCAAAACCTAAAATTTGGCAAAATCCAAATTTCGAAATTCCAACCACTAGAAGTTAAGCATTAAGTAATCTAATTTTTTTTGCTCAAAATATGGATGTTGGAGCTGTTGGGGGCCACTGGGGGGACATGTCGGATCTTAGTGGGCGCCTACGCCCCCAATGGAATACTGTGCAAAAATGTGACTGCTCTTGCTCTTACAGTTTGGGCTTGTTGTATCCCCTTAAAATCGGTCTTTCATTTTATAATCTTTAGAGATAGTGACTGCGCAAAAAGAACTGAGAAAATAAAAAATTGTACTAAAAAAATGGCATCGAAATGCCAGGAGAACCATCGTATACGTAAGAATTTTGAGGTACGCAACAAAGAATGGTTAAATTATGAGATTACATTGGTGGACCTACGATCAAGTGCTAGACGACCCGAACTTACTCTTACTGACAGCCAGGAGAAAAGAAAAAAAAAATGTTTTGGACATCGTTAAAGCAACTTCGTGCGAAGAGCTCGTATCTGCGGCTAGTACTATTGGGTTGGCAAGAAAGTCATGTCGTTTTTTTCAATATTTTCAAAAATGATTTATTTATATCAGGACTTATAATTAATCAATTATTTATTGGCCGTTTTGTTCGACCACTAATGACTTTTGGTCTTTTCCAGCAAAGAATCGAGACAAGTGGTTTTCGACAGCCTCATCTGGTTTCTGGTCAACCGTTGTATGCGTCACACTGAGCTTCTCTGACACCTTCCGCGTTGAATAACGCCGGTTTTCATCCAGCAAAGCCTGAAATGGTTCGTCAAAAACGGCCGATGGTCGACCAGAACGTGGGGCGTCTTTAACTCCAAAATCTCCAAGCCGGAATTTGGCAAACCAGCGCTGACATTGCCGATCACTCATGGCATCTTTACCATACACTTCGCACAATTTTTCGCGAGCTTCGACCGCTTTTTTTCCATTTCGGAAATAAAAAAGCAAAATATGCCGAAAATGCTCACTTTGATCCTCCATGTTTAATTTTCTATAGCTTCCACAAATGTTATCGAATAATTACCAAATTTTCATCGATAGTACCTAAGACAATATGCTTTAAAACGATATTAAAAAGTGTGACCCTGGTGCTCGATTAGTCGTAAATAAATTAGATTAAAAACGATTACTAAAAAAACGACATGACTTTCTTGCCCACCCAATAGTTTGTATACTTCTGGCAAGGGAAGTGCAGCTTAGATGATTTCGGTTTTAAACTCTGATGAAAGTTTACCCAAAAAAATGATATTAGCTACTCAATCAGCTGATAACCAACCGATTAAGTACACAGCAGCGGAAGCCTTAGCTTTATATATTGATGGTGTTTACACAAAGAAGGCATATATAGACCTGCAGAGTGGTACTGTCTGTTCTACTGTCTGAAAAAAAAGTGCTATCCTAGTGGTCTAAACGTCACTGATCATTAATTCGAGGTACCCTTACAAAGCTTGGTTGATCACACAGTTGCCAGATTATATACCGCACATGCCAAAGATTTTACAGCTGCAGAGAATAACAATATTCCTACGATAACTGCAATATACAAATGTGCTGTGATGGGAGTATTGGCCATGCAACATATCGTCAACAAGTTAACGACACAAATGCTTGCATGATCGATCAAAATATGTTTTCGGTGTGCTTGGTACCACTACAAATAGTTCTTGGATCAACAATACTCTGGAAAAATATGAATCCTTCATCCACACGTTATTACAGACCAGTAAAATTGGTTTGTCTTAAAGAAACATCAGATTTGCTTCGTGATGAAGTGAACAAATTTAAAAGTCAAATTGCCGAAATACAGCCAACGAGAGTGGAAAACAAGAAAGGAAGCTAGCTTCGGCCAGCCGAAGCTTATATACCCTTGCAGATCATTCCTATTAATTAACAAATCGCAAAAATGTTAAATTTCCTATTATTTTTGTTATTTCCGATCGTTCCTATGGCAGCTATATGATATAGTAGTTCGATTTTGATAAAATTAAAATCGAAATTCGGAAATATTTAAAAAGAGTCATATCCCAGAGTAGAAGAGAACACAATAAAAACCAACGAAGCAATAATTTATTTCCTATTATATTCCCATTAATTTTCCGATCGTTCCTATGGCAGCTATATGATATAGTCGTCTGATTTTGATAAAATGTTATTCGAAATTCAGAAATAATTAAAAACTAATATTCCCAAGATTAGAAGGTAATACTTCAAAAAACACCGATGCTAGAATTTTTTTACCGTTTTTTTTTCGATCCTTCCTATGGGAGCTATAGGATATAGTTGTCCGATCCGGTCGGTTCCGACTTATATACTACCTGCAATAGTAAGAAGACTTTTGGGAAAGTTTCATCCCGATAGCTTAAAAACTGAGAGACTAGTTTGCGTAGAAACAGACAGACGGACAGACGGACGGACAGACGGACGGACAGACGGACGGACAGACGGACATGGCTAGATCGACTCGTCTAGTGATGCTGAACAAGAATATATATACTTTATGGCGTCGGAAACGTCTCCTTCACTGCGTTGCAAACTTCTGACTGAAATCATATTACCCTCTGCAAGGGTATAAATATGAAGTACCCCACCGGGAAAATTCCTCTGGAAAATAACATATTTTCATCAGGTTTCTCCATACAAGCGGAAGGGACTAAACCTCATTCACCCCTTACATTTCTTCCATCTCTGGTTTCAAAATACACGGGGGTGACACAAAAAGTAAGGGGGAAATGAGGTTTCTATCTGGATCTCTGGCAGAAGAATGCAGGACAAAATCCACTGGTTTTTCGACTTCCCGCATTATAGATTTTCCACACGTGCTCAGTTATGGTTTTCCTCTATTTGCAATATCTGCTTTTCCACACCCTCCCAGTTTTGGTTTTCCAATACTTTGTAGTATCTGATTTCCCACAATAAAAAATAACATTTTTTCATGTAATTTTTGTATGTGTATTTATTAATAATATTTACAATCGAAGCATTGGAATTAAAAATTGTTAATGCCTGAAGCACTCCCGGTTTTTGCTTGGCCGAATGCACGTCTTAGGTATCCATGTCTTCTAAGCCTGTCTTCTGAAAATATCAAAAATAATTAAGATATAAATTTAAGACCAGGAATAATAATAAGAGTAATTACCATTATTACATCTCCATACAAAATTAAGGGATCTCTCTAGAAATATGCCTAGTTTGCCATGGCCGTTCATTTACCCTCTGTTTGTTTAATGTTTAATGTCGGGGATGGGAATTATGAAAAGAAAAAATCAAACACGGGAAATGCAAGCGCAACATTTCTGGTCCCAAGAAGTCTCAATCGGCCTGGCTAAAATAAATGTAATATTTTGATTAAGTTAAACAACTAAGTTAGTACTGAAGTACTATTCATACAACCATTTAATGAACACCGCACACCATTTACCACTGGTGAAGATTTAAAACATTTCAAGTGACACTGAAATGCAGAGTTTGTGTTAAAGATAGCATCTGGAGGCTTATAGTTATTAATGGCGAAAATATCTGTGGTACTAACCTCTGCAACGCTGAAATAAAGAGTATTAAGCAACAATATTTATGTTATCACTTACCGTTTTCTTGTTTTTTAGAATTAACCGAACGATTTTTCACTTTTTTCACTTTTTTAGACGAAATGTAAAATGATGTGACCCTGCATCATATACTTGATAATACCAAAATGCAAAATGCAGATAAATTTGGTGTTAATTTCGTTGTAAGTTAGGGTCACACCTGCCACGATCTGACGATCAAATTATTTTATTTCACAGAAAATGTTTAAAAATATAAAAAACAATATATTTTTCTTTGTAATTTTATGGCAATCCTTGATAAATGTGATCAAATTTTTTAATCGTCTTACTAAATTACCCACATTCATTCTTATTATTATTTGTAAAAATTGTGAGTAAAATAAATTGAAATTATCAATAAATATTATGATTATAGACATTATGATTATAGTATTTATTTTAATTTATTTGATTAAAAATAATTAATATTTTTTCTACGAATTTTAAAATTACTAAAAATTAAAGATAAATGTGAGAACAAGATTTTTTTTTTGTGTAAATCATAGAATTTTTAAATATTATAAGTTGGTGATTTTTTGTTAAAAAATATTATAATTGTAGTGCCACAGAAATCACACAGCGCATAAGCGGCCTGATATTGATGCTACTCAGAAACCCACCCCCACTTAACGCTCAGAAATTATCTATCCCCACACCGCCGCCTGCAAAAAGGAACAGGATTTCAAGAACACAAAAACCAACTTCTCACTTTCCTGCTGGGACATCATAAGTTTCATATAACCATGATAGATGGTCATAGTGTGTGGAGTATGTGGAACAACACCAAAAAAATTAACGATCTTATTGATATACAAAATTTGCCGAGCAAAGAAAACCTGTATGAGTATGGTATATAAAGTCTACTCGCACAAAAAATTGCAAGTTCGCAGTGCGGAAAAAGCAGCTGTAGATGTTAAAAAAAGAAAATACAAGATAATTTGCGAAAGGAAATGGGCATATTGGTTGATGTTCCCAAGCCTGGTTCTGGTAAAACTTATAAAGGCAACACAGCCAGAAGATTTTTCCAAGAACCAAAAAAGGCTGCCAAAATTACCGGAGTAAGCTCTGAATTAATTTATCGATTCAGCGTAATCTTACTCACCTAAGCATGTGGATATAAAATTGATACAGAAGCCTTCCGACATTATGCATTGCAAACCGCAATAATATTTGTGGACTTGTGTCCAAGGTTTTACATGGCTTCATCTGTCCATGAAATTGTAAAGCATGGTGCAGAAATAATAAAACATTTTGCCCTTCCGATAGGTATGATGTCAGAAGAAGCTCTCGAGGCCAGAAGTAATGATTTGCGAAAATATCGTTTACATCACATTCGAAAAAATTCGCGAAAAAACACTATGGAAGACTTGGCCAATACACTTTTTATTTCATCGGATCCATTTATTACCATGCTATCAAAGGGCTCAGTTTCCCCTTTCAAAGGCAATGAAATAGTAGACAATAATGTTATCAGTCGTATTTTAAATATAGATTTAGAGGGAGACTTATCTAATGATTCTTCATCAGATACCGATTAGATCAGTTATATATAAAAAAAAAAAAACGACAAAAATTTCACCAAAAAAATGATGTATATTAATTTTGATTTGTGGTTCGAATCTCTACCAAAATCTCTACCGTACAAAAAAGAAATTATTACTGCAAAACATATTTATAAATCGCCTCTAAATCAGCCGATTTTCCCACTGTGCAATCTTATATTTTAATCTCACCCTTGCCACACTTTTTATACCCTTGCAGAGGGTATTATAATTTCAGTCAGATATTGTAACGCAGTGAAGGAAACGTTTCCGGCCACATAAAGTATATATATTCTTGATCAGCACCAATAGCCGAGTCCATCTAGCCATGTCCGTCTGTCCGTCTGTCTGTCTGTCCGTTTCTATGCGAACTAGTCTCTCAGTTTTAAAGCTATCGCTATAGTTGTTTGTGTCTAAGCAAGTGTAGACACAGATGGATCCGCCGTGGAACACTTATAATTCGCTTTTGGTCTGCCGAGGAACACTGATAACTCGCACTGTTGGCACGAAGACGCATTGGTGCAGGACTCTGATGGAACAGCTCTGTAGTTTGGTCAACGATGGTTTAGCTGCTTGTTGATTGATTATGCTAATTTATTTCTAAATTTCTATTTCTAAAGAAATCTGGCCATTAAAATGTAAAATCGCATATGTTTTTTGAGCCGTCGCAGCCAAAACATTTTCTACGTATTTAAGGGCGAAATCGCCATTTCGGATCACCTGAGCGAAGAACGCCAACGCATCAGTTGTGAAAAAAGATTCATAAGTGATGGACGTGATTCTCAATCGGCCAATATTCCAGGTATGTAAATAAATAACGCGCATATGTAAGTAGTGTGTAATTAAACGAAAAAAATTTCTTTTAACTAAGTTTCCTACGAATTTAGTTAAAAGGTTTTTATACCCTTGCAGGGGGTATTATGATTTCAGTCAGAAGTTTGCAACGCAGTGAAGGAGACGTTTCCGACCCCATAAAGTATATATATTCTTGATCAGCATCACTAGACGAGTCGATCTAGCCATGTCCGTCTGTCCGTCCGTCTGTCCGTCTGTCCGTCTGTCTGTCTGTCCGTCTGTCCGTCTGTCCGTCTGTCCGTCTGTCTGTTTCTACGCAAACTAGTCTCTCAGTTTTTAAGCTATCGGGATGAAACTTTCCCAAAAGTCTTCTTACTATTGCAGGTAGTATATAAGTCGGAACCGACCGGATCGGACAACTATATCCTATAGCTCCCATAGAAAGGATCGGAAAAAAACGTTAAAAAAAATTCTAGCTTCGGTGTTTTTTGAAGTATTACCTTCTAATCTTGGGAATATTATTTTTTATATATTTCTGAATTTCGAATTAAATATTTAAAAAGTCGGATCACTATATCATATAGCTGCCATAGGAACGGTCGAAAAATTAAATGGAAATTAATAGGAAAAAAATTATATCTTTGTTGATTTTTATTACATTCTCTTCTACTCTGGGATATGACTATTTTTAAATATTTCCGAATTTCGATTTTAATTTTAAAAAGATCGAACTACTATATCATTTAGCTGCCATAGAAACGATCGAAAAATTTATGTGAAATAATAGGAAATTTAACATTTTTGCGAATGTAAATTAATAGAATGATCTGCAAGGGTATATAAGCTTCGGCTTGCCGAAGCTAGCTTCCTTTCTTGTTTTTAGCTAAAATTTACATGTCACAGAAACCGGGGACGGATTTGGGGACGGTTGGTTTAGAAACCAACCGATCAAAACCGTTGGTGTCACAGAAATTCGAGGGATTTCCTTTTTTCGGAAAATTTACCGAAAAACGACCAGGGCTGGATGCATACACTAAATATCGAATATTCAACAATTATCGAATTTTATTTGACTTATTTGGACTATTTTCCAATAAGTTTTAAACTAAAATTATGTTTTTCTTGCAAAATTACAAAAAGAATACCTGCTTAAAGCGCATATCGTACACAATAAAAGAAAAAAATTGAACATTTGAATTACCCGCCAAGCTACATATTGCAGCCCTGAACAGCGGTTTGCCTCGGCTGCGTTGGTTTATTTACATTTGTAAGTTGGCAAGAATTTTAAAAGCGAACCAAAATGCCATCTGCACGAACTCTTGCTCTAGAGTACTTGTGAAGGCAAAAACTGCGAGAGGCTAGGATGCAGAGGAGAATCCTCAGAAGCGGTTTTACACGGTAGGCCATGGGGATTTAACTCATTGGCCAGGTCCTTCCAAGCAGTGGTCACAATAACGCGGCCGCCCTGAGTAAATCCTTTGGCAATATCGCGAATGAATCGAAAGAATATGGCGTCTTACGCTGGTGACCTATGTTTACCCCTGAAAACTAGCAAAGTTTATTAGTTTAAATTAATAATAAACAAACATTTTTTACTTTTACTTACATGTCTTTTTCTTCTTCACAGCCGGACATTTTTCCGGCAAAAATAGGACATTTTTCACGACAGTGCTGCCACCTTTTTGCAAAGGCGGCATGTTTTTATTAATTTCTCAATAACTACAACTTATTTTACCATGCAATTTTTACCAAAAATAAGTTTTATTTTTAACTACAATACTAAGTACCTTTGAATAAATAATTTTTTAACACAACATTTCGATAACCACTCCGCAATTTGGTATTTTAAAGTTCGAGCTAGTTGGTACCACTGTCAGGTTGGACGGTTTTCCGACGGAGTTTTTTTAGCTAATTTTTTTGAAAGTTTTTATAAAAAGCATATTTTTAAATATAACCCGAAGTAAATATAAAAATCGTAGTATGCAGATAGTTCATTAAATTCATTATAGTTGTCTTAAATAAAGTTATATTTTTGGGAGACATTTGTAAGTTGGTTAATTTTATCAAAACGTCCGGCAAAGTACGGGGGATTTAGAAACCGTCAAAAATGACGTCTGTGACACCGAGATTTGCTATTCGGGGGAAATTCGGTTGGAATGGTTTTCTGTGACACCCCCGATAGTATAAAAATTACCTTGACCTTATTATTTATTTTTCAGAGCTAAATATGACTGAGGGATCGATAAAATACCTTCAGTGGGAGCAATTTCAATCATATCTTCCAAATAATTGATTTGGCGATGCGGTGATTTTTTTTTTAAACTTTAGGAAATGGATGCAACAAAGGTATGTATTGTACAATGTACATTGTACATACATAAATCAAAAAGAAAAATACTTTGTGTTTTTGGGCATACATATGTTTGTATGTAAATATATATGTGAATATGTATTCTCGCGATCTCAAAGCCGACTTTTCAACCCTTCTTCGTGTTCTCTCCGTAATGCTCCTCTCTCGCTCTCTTGACCGACGCAAAGTGGCGCTTTGATTTTCGACTTTGTCCTAGAAAGTTGCGAGCCACACCAATCGTCAGGTATTTAATCCACTATTACAAATATGTAACCTTTTCCAAAGCAGATTTTTTTTATAAAAGTTTTCCCCCACAAAGTTGACAAATTTTTCACTTTAAAAAACACACAGTTTTTAGGTAATTTTCCGCATTTCCGGAGAGTATATCTTAAAAACTAGGTATCGAATCGCTTTGCTACTTGTTTCCACTGATTGGTGAGTTAGTTAAGAGTAAAATAAGTAAAACATACTGCAGTTTGCCATCCGCATCTCTTAGTTATGTGTTATTTGCCAAACGTCCATTTTTTCCATGTTTTTCAACTTTGCTGGAAAATGAAAAAAAAATATTGTAGCAGAGTAAAACACGCACCAGTTCAAGTCGGGAGCACTCTCAAGACTGCCTCTCTCTCCTTTATTCTCTCCTTTGCTAACATTTTCTTAACAGCTAGAAACTTTAACAGAGTGTATACATATATGTGGGATTGGTTTTCCTTTTTAAATTAGAAAGTCCCACTATTTGTTGTTGTATTATAATAAGTTGATAGTTTTATTTAAATGAAGTTAGTGATAAGTAATTCGGATAAGGTCTTAGGTATTTTAATGAAATTATAATCAGGTTAAACTGCGTTTTTTTTTTGATAATTTGATCGCGTCGTCGTTAGCTTTCTTATTTCGCACGTCTTTCTACTTCGTCTCTCTCGTTGTGAATGATCGGCGAATAATTCTTTTCTCCTTCGCCAAACACTCTTTTCTGATAGCAGCTGGTTAGTGATGGGTTGGTCTGAACGGAGCTGCCAGACCTATTCCCACAACCGTCGTCGTCATCAGAGTGCATCCATGGCTTCATATATTCGGCGCAAGAGGTAGTGCATCTGGGCCCGTCAGAAGATAGAGATTCTTTTACCACGTCGTAGCTACAAGTAGCTCGAATGGAGTTGTATGTGTACTCCTGCAGTACGTCGAATGGATTGTTTGCTGAACCTGGTTCACAAACTTGTACCACTTGCTGGGATCATCTATGGACAGTTTGGAGAGCACGGATACAATTGTGGCGTTGAGGCGTTCAACTTGCCCGTTTGGTCTTGGAACTCCTGTGGTAACTGCATGAAGTTCAATACCCTCGTTCTCACAATACATTTTGAAGTCGTCTGAAGTGAACGCTGTGCCTCGATCGGATATTATTTGTACAGGATTGCCAAATATTGCGCTCTGAGCTTCTAGTCTGGTAATGACTTCCTTGGAAGATGTTGATTTTGTGGGATACAACCAAAAAAATGTAGTAAACCCGTCGATGACAGCAAGAATGTGTCGATTCGAGAGGTCCCAAAAAATCAATGTGGAATGTTTGAAGAGGCTCCGCTTCCTTCGGCAATGGGTGTAACTCTCCTTCTTTTTTCCCAAGTTTTCGGTTTAGGACAATACATGGAATGCAAAATTTGATTTGTCGTTGAATTTTGTCTTCGAGTTTTGGAATGTAATATTCCTTTCCGATGATCTCCTTGGTCTTCTTTACCGAGAAATGTCCTTTTTCATGAGCCTGTCGAATGATTTCGCGTTGGAGGATTGGTGGTACAACTATCAGTTCATCGTCGTTCACCAATTTGTACAGCAGACCAGATCTCATAAAGAAATTGTTGTGGCTGACTTTCTCAGCAAGGATGTCAATTATAGCTTTAAGTTCCTCGTCCTGCGATTGAACACTGTTTAGTTTGCTGTGCAAGCTTTCGTCGGAGATCATCATTACAGGGTAACGGCTTGACGTATGCGCGTGCCTGATCTGTGTTCAACTTCAAAGTCAAACTCCTGAAATGCAAGGATCCAACGTGCGACTCGAGTACAGACTTCTCTTTTTTCCATCGTTTTTGTAAAAGCATTGCAATCGCTGACCAATTTGAAATGCATACCTAAAAGGTAAACTCGGAATTTTTTAAATGCTTCTACCACTGCCAGGATTTCTAACTCGTAACTGGAAAACTTTCTTTCTGCGTTTGTCGTTTTCTTACTCATGTAGTAAACTGGATGTATCTGGTTGCCATTGGGCGACTTTTGAAGCAGAACTGCTCCGAAACCATCAATCGATGCATCTGTATGAAGCTCTGTTTCGTGCTGAGGATGAAAAATCTTCAGAACTGGCTTCTGGGTAATCAGAGTCTTCAGCATGTTAAAAGTATCTATCTTTCTGTCAGAGAAAACAAACTTGGCGTCGTGCTTCATAAGGTCGGTCAAAGGTTTGGCTATGATTGAAAAGTTCAGGATAAATTTACGGAAGACTGTAGACTGTCAACAACATCAGACGTATTTTTGTATCGCTCCGCCGAATGATAATAAAATATAGTGAAAATAACCGAACTTAATTCGCGAAAAAACGCTCTGGGTAGGCATGGGTACAAGTGCTCGTGTTGCCCATGAAAATTTTAAGATTAGTGTGATAAATTACTAATATAAACTACAAATTATAAATTAAAAGCCAACGTGTCAGAGTGCAAGCTCTGAAATATAATTAAAATGAGCACAGATCGGCAACAACAACAAGACGAACGTCGACTTTCGTCAATCAGAAATCAGAACGACGCTTACTTTTGTATACGAGCTGATGAGTCAAAAGTACCAACGAAAACTGCAACATTGCAAGTGAACACAGAGAGAGCGCGCTCGCTCTCCCCTGCATTACTATGTGCAAGCGGCACAGCACCCAATGAGCCGTGGAGGGCCCAATGCCCATCCCCCGACCCCCACGACCTTACAAGCAATATAACAACAACTACCAGCACAATACCCGTATTTACCGCTGTGACTTCGACACTAACAACAACCACCAACACAACAACAACTACATCTACTGCAGTCACTCAGCGCCCGGCATCGTCAGTTCTGACCGGCAAGATCCCCTTCCTCCAACAAAAAATTACAAAAAATGCTAACGGAACGTTAATACAAACTGGAATCGATCGCTATGTGCAAATAAAAAGAAAATTAAGCCCGCAATCTTCTATAAAAACCAACGCCTCAAAAGTATCAAAATCAAATACTATCACTGTCTTGAAAAATCCGCTGACCAATAACAGATTTTCGATTCTTAGTGACACAAACGAAGATAATGCTGCCACTCAAACAACCACGGCTAAGAAACCAAGGCCACCACCCATATATGTTCGTCACGGAAATTGTGCTGAGCTAGTCAAAAAAATAGCTGACCTAATTGGAGCTAACAAGTTCTATGTCACTTCTATAAAAAGAGGTAACATAAATGAAACCAAAATTCAGGTAAACGACTAACAAGATTATAGATCAGTGGCCAAATACCTAGATGAGGGAAAAACCAATTACTATACCTACCAACTCAAAAGTAGCAAAGGCGTTCAAGTAGTTATCAAAGGAATTCAATCAACAGTTCCAACCATTGAAATAATAGATGGGCTTAAAGAAAAGGGTTTTAGTGCCAAAACGGCTATAAACATGATAAACAGAAACAAAATTCCCCAGCCAATGTTCAAGATAGAACTGTCGCCTGAAAATATGCCTTTAAATAAAAATGAAGTTCACCCAATCTACAAGCTTCAATATATATTGCACCGCAGAATCACGGTTGAGGAACCCCATAAACGGAATGGACCCGTCCAATGTACGAATTGTCAAGAATATGATCATACGAGAAAATACGGCAAACTTCGCGCAGTCTGCGTTGTCTGCGGGGATGCACATTTAACTATGGACTGTCCTCTAAATAAGGAGAACCAATCTGCCAAAAAATGTAGCAACTGTGGGGAAAACCACACGGCCAACTACAGAGGTTGCCATATTTATAAGGAGATGAAAAACCGCCTAACCCAAAAAATAACTGCAGCTAGAAACCCAGCCATCCGCCAAAATCTTCCATACATACCATCAACAACGACACCGGGAGTCTCTTTTGCTCAGGCGCTGAGCTACAACAACGGTCAGTTCCAACACCTACATTTAAACAAACCACTCCAGGATTGTTGGAGCAACAGGCATCGAACCATACTTCGGAAAGTATCTGCGTAAACACATCCCAATTACCTAGTGGTATAGAATTAATGCTGGCAACTATAACAAAAACAATGGGAGCAATGCAGCAAACGCTGCAGGAGCTTGTGCGCACTCAAAATCTCCTCCTGGAGCTTCTAGTCAAACAAAAATCTTAGATGATTACTCTTAAAATATCTTTTTGGAATGCGAATGGCATTTCGCGGCACAAATACGAGCTTATGCAGTTCCTTGATCAATATGACATTGACGCCATGCTCATATCAGAGACTCACTTAACAAATAAAAACAAGAGAGAACGCTATAGTCCGGTGCCCCGACTATCAGATACCCGTTACTCAGGTAAAGGGAGTGCGAGGGAGATGGAGACAGAAACTTTGATCACGCATAACTTTTTAACGAATGGTCCGAAGCAGAATTCCTAAACTTCTTCGATGTATTGGGTGACCGCTTTATGGCAGCTGGTGACTACAATGCAAAGCACACCCACTGGGGATCTCGACTCATCAACCCCAAGGGAAAACAACTTCACAACGCGATAATAACTCCACGAAACAAGCTTGACTTTATTTCTCCGGGTAAGCCTACATATTGGCCAACAGATCCAAATAAGAAACCTGACCTGATTGATTTTGCTACCACAAGAAGAGTGCCGCAGGCTCATGTTCGTGTGGAGCACTTATCAGATCTATCATCAGATCATTCGCCCATCTTGCTTCACCTCTACGACCATCCTCAGGTTACAGAACGCCCACATTCTCTAACTACTGGTAAAACAGACTGGCTCAAATACAGAAAGTATGTAAGTACCCATATTAATGACTGCCCAAACATTTCATGTGAAGAAGACCTCGACAATTCAGTTGAAGCGTTACTGAATGTTATTACACTGGCTGCACAACATTCCACGCAACCTATAACATCTAATAAACCATTTAACAGTAGACGTGCTTCTAGGCACATCGAAGAACTGCTATACAATAAGAGAAGGCTTCGTCGAGAGTGGCAAGCCCATATATCCCCAGCCTCCAAGGAGCGCCTAAAAATAGCCAACTGCATACTCCGCAAAGCATAAGAAGCTGCGAAAAATAGAGATGAACTATCCTTTATGAAGCAACTCTCACCAAATAGCAAACGATATCCACTGTGGAAAGCTAAGTCAGGCATTTGTCCACCAATAGAAAGTGAATCACACCTACATACGCAAACAGGAACTTGGGCCCGCAGCAACGAAGAAAGGGCGAATTCATTTGCCCTCCATTTAGAAAATGTCTTCAAACCACTTCCAGCAACGAATAGCTTTGTGCTGCCAATAATCTCCAATCCTGAAGCTAGCCCGCAAATTATATTCCATCCAGAAGAAGTTACAAGAATCATGCAGTCCCAAGACAAAAAGAAAGCGCCGGGTCACGATCTCATCACCCCAAAAATGATTATAGAACTGCCAAACTGTGCAATACATCTTCTAACCATAATATTTAACAGCATGATGAATTCTGGATATTATCCTCAACAATGGAGGAAGTCTGTCATCATAATGATCCATAAAGCCGGAAAGGACAAGTCCCAGCCATCGTCATATAGGCCAATCAGCCTTCTGCCGTGCCTATCAAAGATATTTGAAAAGCTGCTCCTCAGTCGCATCAAGCAATACTTACAAGCCCACAATGCAATACCAATGCACCAATTCGGATTTCGTGCTAAGCACGGAACTATTGAACAAGTGAACCGGATAACCTCCGAGATTCGAAATGCATTTGAAAGGCGAGAATATTGCTCCGCTGTCTTTCTGGATGTCGCACAGGCTTTCGACCGCGTGTGGCTGGACGGCTTAATTCATAAAATCAGATTAATACTTCCACAAAGCACCCATACAATTTTGGAGTCCTACCTACAGAAAAGAAGCTTTGCATTGCGATGCAAAGATTTCCTCTCTGATTATCATCCAATAAAAGCTGGAGTACCCCAAGGAAGTGTGCTTGGGCCGACATTGTATATTATTTATACAGCCGACCTCCCGACATCCACTCTTACAACAACCTCAACTTTTGCTGATGATACTGCCATCCTAAGTCGGTCTAAATGTCCTCTTAGAGCAACGCAACACCTAGTAGATCACCTCGTGCTTCTAGAACAATGGCTAGCAGACTGGCGCATAAACGTTAACGAACAAAAATGTAAACATGTTACTTTTACCCTAAACAGGCAAACCTGCCCTCCACTATCCCTGAACAACGTTATTATGCCACAAACAACTGAAGTAACATATCTAGGAGTCCACCTGGATAGACGACTCACTTGGCGTAAACATATCGAAGCTAAGAGAAATCATTTAAAATTTAAAGCCAGCAATCTACATTGGCTAATTAACGCCCGCTCGCCACTAAAATTAGAGTACAAAATACTTTTGTATAATGCAGTCCTAAAACCAATTTGGACATATGGCTCCGAGCTATGGGGAAACGCATGTGCCAGCAACTTAGAAATAATCCAGAGAGCTCAGTCAAAGATATTGAGAACTATAACAGGAGCACCGTGGTATATACGGAATGAAAATATTCATAAAGATCTAAACGTAGGCTTAGTTAAAGACGAACTCGGCAAAGCAAAAGCAAAGTATAATCTCAAGCTCCAGGCCCATCCTAATGACCTTGCGCGGTCTCTAATCTGGACCACAAGCTATACACGACTCCGGCAAAGAGACCTCCCCACCCAGCAACAATAGTTAGGGCCGTTATTCTAAATAATTCATTTGTAATTAATTAAAATATATAAAATAGATTAGGATTTGCAAACTTGTCGTTAGTCTCTAAGAGAGAAGATTCGATAAATAAAATACCGTTTAATAAAAAAAAAAAAATTTACGGAAGTATCCAACCAAACCCAGGAAGCTTTGTAGTTGCTTCTGGTTTGTCGGTAAAGGAAACTTCGTCACAGCCTTCGTCTTTTCGTCCGAGATACAAATCTTTTGGTTTTCAATACTATGGCCTAGAAACTCGATTTTCTTTTTGAGGAAACAGCATTTCTTTAGGTTGATCACCAAACCGTAGTCTTCACAGCGCTTGATGACTGTCTTGAGATTGGCTACTGCTTCGCCTTCGTCTGTAGCTGGGACAATGATATCGTCGACATAGGGAATCGCGATACCATATCGGGTCAAGTCTCGAAAAATGGCGTTAACGTGCCTTTGAAATACGCCTGGAGAATTCGTAAGGCCAAAAGGGACTTTTAGGAACTGGTACTGGTACTGGAACATTCAACGAAAAACGCCCGGAGAGTGCAGACGTGTTTTGCGCAAACTCCGGAAAAAGCAGCTTAAAAGTGAAAAATAAATAACTAAAAATACTGGAGTAGCGTAATAAAGGCAATCCTATTGCAAAAAACATTCATAATAATTGGTGCTATGTATAAACTAGTGCTAAGTTATTATAAAAACTAAGAAGTGCCACGAGTAATAGCTCAATGAGCGGCGATTCAAAAAATGAGCGTAGAAGCTCCGTAGACCAGAGAAACAGTTATGTCTCTTATTTCTCAACCCGTGATGTACAAGTAGAGAGAACTTCTTCAAAGGTTAACTCAGCACAACTGACCGTTGACGGTGCGAGAGCACGGTCTTGTTCCCCCGCCCTACTCACACTCACACCAACTCCCACTCCATGGAGCTTGCAGTGTAGAACCCCACCCCCAGCTTCGACTCACTGCTCACCAGCCACGAGCACTGCAACCTCGTTAATTTCTGCAACCGCAGCCACTGCAACAACAACATTAACGGTCTCCGTAACCAACAACGCGATTTCGAATGCGTTAGCAACTTCTGCAGCGCCGAATAAAACTACAAAGACAATTGTAAGTACGAGTGCCAATAACGGCAATACCAAACAACAACAAGTCGGTCCGGTTATACAGACTGGCATGGATCGCTACATCCAAATCAAACGGAAGCTAAGCCCGCAAAATAAAATGGTTGGAAATAAACCAAAACAAAATTGCCCTAATAAAGGCAGCGAACAACCAGGGGCATCTAGTAATAACAGATTCGCACTGTTGTCGGATATTGAAAATATTCAATCCGAGACTGGACAGGCTGTACAAAAGAAGCCAAAGCCCCCACCAATTTACATAAGGGAACAGAACTCAAATGCCCTAGTAAAGAAAATTGTTGCGCTGGTCGGGAATGACAACTTTTATGTTACTCCTCTTGTCAAAGGGAATATACACGAAACAAAGCTTCAAGCTAAAACTGAAGATCAATTCAGAGCTGTAACCAAATACCTAGACGAGGCTAAGAAACCCTACTACACGTACCAGCTCAAGAGTAGCAAGCGCTTGCAAGTAGTGTTAAAGGGCATAGAGCCAGACGTATCTAAAAATGAGATAATAGAGGCACTGAAAGAAAAAGACTTTCTCGCAAAAAATATTATAAATATTATCAACAGAAATAAAAAGCCGCAACCACTCTTTAAGGTCGAACTGGAGCCAGAAAGCAGAGCCTTGAAAAAAAATGAAGTGCACCCGATCTACAAATTGCAATTCCTGTTGCATAGAAGTATTACTGTTCAAGAACCGCATAAGCGAAATGGTCCGCTGAAATGCACCAACTGCCAAGAGTATGGACACACCAGAAACAACTGCGGGCTTCGAACAGTCTGCGTAGCTTGTGGAGGCTTCCACAACTCCGAACCGTGCCCTGCAAGCAAAGAAGACCCAAAGACGAAGAAATGCGCTAACTGTGGAGACAACCATACCGCAAACTACAGAGGCTGCCCGGTCTATAAAGAGTTAAAGAGTCGGTTACAACAAGCTAAGAATGCACGCTCCCAGAATGCACAAAATGTATACGTGCAATCCCAAGCCACACCTGATGTTTTCTTTGCGAAAGCAGCCAGATCTTCATTTGGGCCCCTCAACACAAATGGGGGAGTTTCATACGCCAGTGCCCTAAAAACAGGACTCGCCAATCAGACAGGGTTCCCACAAGCTCAATGCTCTGAGCAAAATATAATAACACCTCAGCATGCAATAGGACAAACACCGAACAGCATCCAAACCATGATGCTGACCTTACAAAAGGGTATGACGGAATTTATGTCCTTTATGAAAACAACAATGGATAACCTAATGCAAAATCAAAACCTTTTAATAAAATTGCTCACATCCCAACAATCTAAATAATCGATGTCTTGTCTTCGAATATCCATGTGGAATGCCAATGGCGTTTCACGGCACAAACTTGAAATAACTCAATTTCTCAATGAAAACCAAATAGATGTAATGCTGCTGGCAGAAACGCATCTTACAAGTAAATACAACTTCCAAATAAGAGGTTATACGTCATACTGCACAGATCACCCGGACGGTAAGGCTCACGGAGGAACTGGAATCTTAATCATGGAACGCATTAAGCACCACTTTCACCCGAGGTTTGCAACAAATTATTTGCAGGCTACATCTATAAAACTACAAGCAGGCAACGGCAGTATCACTGTAGCCGCTCTCTATTGCCCACCGCGTTTTACGATAACTGAAGAGCAATTCTTGGACTTCTACAATTCACTCGGAGATCGCTTTATAGCAGGAGGAGACTACAACGCCAAGCACACGCACTGGGGATCAAGACTCGTCACCCCCAAAGGAAGACAACTGTATAAAGCAATTATAAATTTGAGCAACAAACTCGACTATGTCTCCACTGGCAGCCCCACATATTGGCCAGCTGACCCCAGAAAACTCCCGGACTTAATTGACTTCGCTGTGACCAAGAACATCCCAAGAAATTTAGTAAGCGCCAAATCGCTATCGGACTTATCATCGGACCACTCGCCTGTTTTAATAACTTTCCTTCAAAGCCCGAAAGTAATCGAGCACCCCCTCAGGCTGACCTCGACTAGAACTAACTGGCTAAATTACAAAAAGTACGTAAGTTCCCACATTGAATTATCACCACAGTTAAACATAGAGAACGACATCGACTTCTGTGCTGATGCCCTGGAGTCAGTACTCGTGGCAGCAGCCAAAATCTCAACACCAGAAGAGACAATCGTGCGTAGCAACCAATACAAAACTAATCTGCAAATCGAACAACTGGTTCGGGAAAAACGACGTCTACGACGCGCTTGGCAATCCTGCAGATCGCCCCATTCGAAGCAGCTCTATAATGAAGCCACCCGCAGGCTCACCAAAACCCTCAAGCAAGAAGAGGAGACAACATCCACAGAGATCTTAGCATTCTACCGTAAAAGACGAAATATCAAAACAAAAAGCGTCCTACCACACCAAGCTAACTTCTCATCCAAACCAAAAAAAATATTTTGTTTTAATTTCTTTTAATTTCAAAATATCTGATTACACAATAATTATCAGAATTCCTCTAAGGAACGTGCCTATTAATTGGAGAGCGTCAAGTTATGCATCGTCAAGTACTAGTGAAATCCAATGACTTAATGGTTGAGATAAATTTTTAGTTTTTTCGTGAAAATCATTTTTTTTAGTGTGGTTTAATAGCTGTAAAAAACAGTAAATTGGTTAACAGCAACTAGTGCAAAACTGGTAACAAATGAACTAGTTGTTTCCGATGACAAGCCTATGAAAAATTTACGAGTTCGTTACAAGGGAATGGACATCATTTTGCGATCGTTCCTATGGCAGCTATATGATAGTGTCGACCGATTTTTAAAAAAATTAATTCGAAATTCAGAAGTATTTAAAAAGTATTATTCCTAAAGTTATAAGGACTTATGTGTAAAAATACACCGAAGATATAATTAGCGCTTCATTAAGCTGCGATGCAGAGCCCTAAACGTTTCTGGAAATTTAGCGCAATGGGCCGCATATTATTATTTCTTCTTTTTTCTTACTGTGCAAAATAGCTTTCCGTAAAATAATTTTTTTGTGATTTTTGTGAATTATATATTGAACAGTTTAATACATTCAAATCGTACCCATAGATAAGCGCACTATGGGTAATTTGACCACTTTTTGTGGCATTAATTAATACCCTAACAAGAAAGGAAGCTAGCTTCGGCCAGCCGAAGCTTATATACCCTTGCAGATAAAAGAAATACCTTTTTAAGTTGTCAGAAATCAAAACGCCTACTTCCTGCAAAGTTACAATGAATTTTCTTATATTTGTTTGATTATTCGTATGGGAGCCTTACGATATAGTGGTCCGATCCGGCTCGCTCCGACATATGTACTACCTGCAATAGAAAGAAGACTTTTGGGAAAGTTTCATTGCGATAGCTTTAAAACTGAGAGACTAGTTCGCATACAAACGGACAGACGGACAGACGGACATGGCTAGATGGACTCGGCTATTGGTGCTGATCAAGAATATATATACTTTATGTGGTCGGAAACGTTTCCTTCACTGCGTTACAATATCTGACTGAAATTTTAATACCCTCTGCAAGGGTATAAAAACGACGCAATATTTAACATGTTTGTTTTTTGATTTTACTATATTGAATTTAAAGGAATTTTTGTTAGAAAAAAAGGCGTGGTCCCGCTTTTTTTTAAGAAAAAAAATTTTTTTCATGCACGTATAGAAAAAAAATTTGTTTTTTAAATTATTTTAATAAAAACCACATATTACATTATTTAAATTATATTTTTCTTACATATCGAGTTTGTCGCCATTTCACACAGTAGGTTTTTTAAAGATAACAGTGTCCTAACCCTAAAATTGTGAGGGGGAGATTTTTAATAGGCGTACTAATCCCTTGAAATATAATTTTTCGATGTTCGGCGCCTACTGCTTGCCAAATTGAAAGGTCAATGTTTACGGATGTGTCAGATATTTATGTAAAATGTGATTTAAAATTTCTTGTTACTTTTCACGTTCTTACGGAAAAAAATTCTATAAATTCCATCCTTCGACGTACAATGGTAATATTTAAATATTTAAAAATTCGGGTAAAGACGCCTCTAGATGCCTGTACAATATTGTGAGGCACATATTTTTCGTTTTGTTTTTTAAGCCTGTTCACCGCATCAAAATGGTTGTGAATAGAGGTGAACAAATTACTTAATTGGCCCATAAGCTTTGATTGACTTAAATTATGATGGAACATTAAATGCAATTCTGTAGAAGGGCATCTAAGCAAATTTAGGATATTAATGATTATTTATTCAGGATCGCTCCGCCGAATGATTACAAAATATAGGGAAAATAACCGAATTAAATTCAACAAGAGAGAACGCTATAGTCGGGTTGGTGTCCCGACTATCTAATACCCGTCACTCAGCTAAAGGGAGTGCGAACGCTGTACTCGGGTTGGTGTCCCGACTATCTATTGGGGCTAAAGGGAGTGCGAGGGAGATAGATATATAAACAATTTTGATTGCGTATAACTTTTTAATGAATGGTCCGATTTGAAAAATGTCTTCTACATTTCGATAGGTATTAATAAACACTATAAAATTGCGTTTATATATTTTTAAAATCTTAAAAGATGTGGCCTCCAGACACATTTGAAAATCGTTTATGGCGATTGTGGGCGTTAGGGGGGGCGTGGCACCTCGATGAAACAAACTTGCGCTGCGTAGGAAGCCCAAGAATATGTGTGTGAAATCTCAACCTTCTAGCTTTTATAGTTTCCGAGATCTCAGCGTTCATACAGACAGACGGACAGACAGACGGACATGGCTAGATCGACTCGGCTAGTGATCCTGATCAAGAATATATATACTTTATGGGGTCGGAAACGCTTCCTTCTCCCTGTTACATACTTTTGCACGAATACAATATACCCTTTTACTCTACGAGTAACGGGTATAACTAGCTGATCATTTGGTAGCCATTTCTCGACTACCAAGAAATGGCTATCAGACTGACGTATCAAAATTAATGAACAAAAGTGTAAACATATAACTTTTACCCTTAATAGACAATCGTGTCCCCGCTAACTTTGAATAGTACGCAGATCCCCCAAGCCAGCGATGTAACATATCTCGGTGTACACCTCGACAGGCGCCTAACCTGGCGTACACCTCAGACTTAAAGCTAGCAGCCTACACTGGATTATAAATTCTCGATCACCCCTGTGTCTGGACTTTAAAGTTCTTCTCTACAACTCAACCCTTAAGCCCATTTGGACTTACGGCTCCCAGCTTTGGGGGAATGCGAGCAACAGCACAATCAAAAATCCTGCGAACAAACACTGGGGCACCATGGTATGTTCGGAACGAAAACATCCACAGAGATCTGGGCATACCACCGGTCAAAGATGAAATACCAAAGCAGAAAGCGGCCTACCATAACAAGCTTACACTGCATCCAAATAACCTCGCAAGGTACCTAACACGGGTTTCGAACAGAACTCGTCTTCATCGAAACGATCTACCAGCCCAGCAATAAATATTAGGGCCCGTTAGTCTAAATTCAGTCTAGGTGACTGTTAGTTAAGTAATATTCTTATTATTATATTATTATATTATATTATATATCTTATTTGATACACTTATTGTTATCCGTTTTTAAGGTCCAGCGTGCTGAATACGTGAGCATCTTGCAGACGGTCCAATTGATCTTCGATCAAAGAAAGGGGAAACATATCTCGTACTATTACCTTGTTAATCCTTCTGTAGTCAATGCAGAGTCGAGTTGTATTGTCGCGCTTCTTGACCAGGACGACCGGACTGCTCTACTCGGACTCAGAGTGCTCGATGATTCCATCCTTGAGCCACTGCTCGATTTGATCGTCGATAATACAACGCTCGGAGAATGCGAATCTACGCGGACGCGAATGTACGGGGGTTTCGTCTTTTAACACAATACGCATCGCAACGTTTGTTGTTTTTGTACTCGTCGGCTTATAGTTCTTTATTAGATCGTATATTTCGCGTTTTGTTTCAGTGGTTGCACTCTCGTCAATGTTTATGTTAAAATTTTCGGCACTTTCGACGTTAATTTTCATTAGCGAACTTATTTCACTTTCGATGTCGTGGTTTTCTCGGCTTTGTATTTTAATTCCGTCCCGACTTATTAGAATTTCAGCGTTGTTGCAAAATTCTTCGCCTAAAACAACTTGTACGTCCAGAAAGTCAGAAGAAACAACTAGAAAATTCTCTTCAAACACTTGATCGTCAACTTCGAATTACTCTTTAAACGAACCGAATGGCTTCACCCTGTTTTTGTTTCCGAAACCGATAAGAAAAATGTTCACAGCGCTCAATTTAGGCCTATTCAAGCTTACGTACTGTGAGGAGTCGTAAAACTCCCCACAAATCTCGAGGCAGGAGAGCCCCTAGCAACAGCGAAGGCAGCGAGAATGCGGCAACGGGGAGATCTGTAGGACACCAGGATTGGAGTGGAGACGAGTGCAGGACAGGAGCAGAGTCGAGAGAAGGACGAGCTACCGGCAAGGTAAGCGCGGACCAAGAGTTTGTGCCAGGCGTCGGGGTTACGGTGAACTGACGATAAGGCTGAATCCTCGAAATTGACCTGTCGGGACATTTGTTTCTCAGGCTAGAGCCAGACCGACCCCAGGGAACACGACGAAACAGGTGATCCCAGGATCATTCTGGTCGGACCCGAAAGGAAGGTTGTGCAGACTTTTGAGTCCTACAAGCCGGGTGGAACTGGAGAGCCGCCGTTGGAGAACGACGCCGCAGGAGTCCACACGTAGCACGAAGGGATACGAGAGCAGCGACGCCGTCGAGGAGCGCCGCCGAGAAACGCACGAAGTGAATCTTGAGCCGAGGAAGGCACGTCGCCGACCAGGCGAGCCGCAACAGCCAGCTGACGAAGAACCCAATTCCAGCGAAAAGAAAAACTTAATAAAGTTTTACGATTTGTCCCAATCGGATATCCCTGCATTTTCTTGGGTCACGGGCAGTCACGCAATACAAATTTGGTGGGACGAACACACAATATCTCTGAGCTAGTCGCGGCGTTTACGTAGCGATCAAACAGTCCAAAACAGTTCGTTACAGTACGTTGTTTCACTTATTATATTGTATTTGCTGCCTGTGTCAATAAGAGCTGTGTACTTCTTGTTTTTCATAAAAATGTCCTTACACATGGATAGTTTATCATCCGATACTTTGCGCGTATTTTTCGGAGTTTCAACCGTTTCAATTTTGCCTGTGGGGCAGTCTTTAGAAATGTGTCCATAATTATTGCAATTAAAGCTCTTCCGACCGTTGCTTCGATTAGGGCACTGATTTGATGTATGGCCACTTGCACCACAGTTGTAGCAATTCACCTTTCTTTGCACGGATACGTCTTTATGGCCTGCACTGTCTTTTCCAATCGCGTATTTTGACTTGTCTTCTTAATTTTTTGGCTTTCCGGATTTTTCACGAATTTTCTCGTAGCACTTTAAATTTTTCTTGAACTCTTTCAAGTCTTTAGCGTTGTACAAAATCGATTTATTGATGCTCAAATCATTGATGCCATCAATCACGTATTGCATAACACTTGAACACTTTCATTGTTTTTGATCTTCCTTTCGGATAGCAACTTATGTAAATGAGCACCATTCACTTCGGCTTTGAACTCTTTGATCAATGCGACTTTCAGCATTTGCCAACTTCTGATACCACTCTCACTCATAATGTACATTTTAGCGAGACCTTTAAGAGAACGTTTCGCGAAAATGAATTTTTGCAGGTCATCCCAATACATAATGGAAGCCATCTCCTCGAAATCGGAAACCCAAATCTCAACTGCAAGGGTATCATCTCCACTGAATGGTTGAATAGAATCTTCTACATCGCGGAAGTTTACGGAAAATCGCGGCGAATTCACGGCGAAACTTTGTACCGAAGTGGAATCGTTATTGTTGGATGCCACTGTGCCAGCCTTTGCGTTTTTGTTGCTCCTCTTAGCCTGCTTTTCTGCGTTGCTGCGTACAGAACGAAACTCGTCGTCTTCATCGTTCGAACTTTTCTCGTCGTTGTCTTCGTTATTCTCCTCTTGTTCGTCTATTTCATCGTCATCGGACTCCTCCTCATCAGCATCTTCTAGTAGTTTTCCTACACGTATATTTCGGAAAATGTGCAGCATAAGATCATTTTTGTCGTGTTGCAAGCCCAAAATGTTGCAAATTATGGCGAGGTCGTTGTTTGACAAATTTTGCGCGACGTAAGACACTTTCTGGTTGAAGAGCTCATCAGTTTTCACAAGATCAAAGCCTTCGAAACCACGCAGTCGTTTTCGATTATGCCGATCACCGTCATATTCGTACACAAATTTGTGCAAAAGGTCCACATTCTTCTTTTTTTCCGTTTTCAATGCCTGTAAAACCGAATCAAAATCGGCAAGGGTCGACATGGTTGCAGAAACAATTTTGGCACACTTTTCGCAAGTTCTTCATTGCTCGTATTCGCTGTTCTTCCTTCTACTCGTATTCGTCGTTCAAACTCACGGTCTGTACTCGTCGTTTAAATACACTTACGCGTCGTTATAAGCATTTGTATAGTGCAGATTATCGTAGTATTGTGGCGTCGTTTTCACACACTCGTACGTCGTTTTGCAAGCTTTTCTTTTCTGTTTCCACCGTCTTCGTCGTTGTAAATCTTTATTTTTAGCACACTTTTCGTCGTTCTACTTAACACTCTCACGTAGGTTGAGCCCCCATATTTGTGGGATTGGTTTTCCTTTTTAAATTAGAAAGTCCCACTATTTGTTGTTGTATTATAATAAGTTGATAGTTTTATTTAAATGAAGTTAGTGATAAGTAATTCGAATAAGGTCTTAGGTATTTTAATGAAATTATAATCAGGTTAAACTGAGTTTTTTTTTTGATAATTTGATCGCGTCGTCGTTAGCTTGCTTATTTCGCACGTCTTTCTACTTCGTCTCTCTCGTTGTGAATGATCGGCGAATAATTATTTTCACCTTCGCCAAAAACTCTTTTCTGATAGCAGCTGGTTAGTGATGGGTTGGTCTGAACGGAGCTGCCAGACCTATTCCCACATATATATAACAGGCCGTGTATATGTGTGTGTGTGAATTTACAAGGATGCTTAGGGCTACTATCGGTATATATTTACAGTAATGCTTAGGGCTACTATAGCTGTATATATAATGTGTGTACAAAAAGGCAAAGGTAAAAAAGGCATGGTCCCAAATGTTGTATTTGTGTCGATCCCTGGTAAAATCAAGACCTGTTTTCAGGAAATCCGTTAATGTGTTCTTTTTTTAAAGAAACATAAGTTTTATTTTATTTTTAAAAGCTAATCTTTGGATTTTCTCAAATGTTTTGACTGACAATTAGTTGGATTTTAACAATAAAAAAACAGAAAAAAATGTTGTTTATTTATTTTGAGAACCTTTTTAGATAAATAATTTTTTTTTTTAAATATTTTTTTTGGCAAGGCCAATCGAGACATATTCTTTGTTGAATTAGAAAAAATAACAAAGATGTTTATAATATTCGAGTAATTGACTTGCGTCCGCTAAGTCAGCCTAATTTTGAAAATACTACTAAGGCCTCTGTGGTAGAACAACCTGCTCAGGACAGACTCTTGGAATTTATTAATAACTTACAAAAGCAGCAAGAGGCTGCTGTTAATGCCCAAGCGGCGGCAATTGAAAAACTACTGGAACGTTTTGATCAAATGATGTCAGTCATGACGATTTTAACAATAAAAAAACAGAAAAAATGTTGTTTATTTATTTTGAAAACCTTTTTAGATAAATAATTTTTTTTTTTAAATATTTTTTTTTGGCAAGGCCAAACGAGACATATTCTTTGTTGAATTAGAACAAGCTTAAAATAACAAAGATGTTTATAATATTCGAGTAATTGACTTGCGTCCGCTAAGTCAGCCTAATTTTGAAAATACTACTAAGGCCTCTGTGGTAGAACAACCTGCTCAGGACAGACTCTTGGAATTTATTAATAACTTACAAAAGCAGCAAGAGGCTGCTGTTAATGCCCAAGCGGCGGCAATTGAAAAACTACTGGAACGTTTTGATCAAATGATGTCAGTCATGACGATTTTAACAATAAAAAAACAGAAAAAAATGTTGTTTATTTATTTTGAAAACCTTTTTAGATAAATAATTTTTTTTTTTAAATATTTTTTTTGGCAAGGCCAAACGAGACATATTCTTTGTTGAATTAGAACAAGCTTAAAATAACAAAGATGTTTATAATATTCGAGTAATTGACTTGCGTCCGCTAAGTCAGCCTAATTTTGAAAATACTACTAAGGCCTCTGTGGTAGAACAACCTGCTCAGGACAGACTCTTGGAATTTATTAATAACTTACAAAAGCAGCAAGAGGCTGCTGTTAATGCCCAAGCGGCGGCAATTGAAAAACTACTGGAACGTTTTGATCAAATGATGTCAGTCATGACGACGACTCTGCAAATGCTACAGAGCGTGATGTCCAAGCACGCCATTGAGTCAACGCGCCGCAATGACTAACTACGGATTAAATATTGTAATATGGAACGCTAGCAATGTAACATTGACATTTTGTTAATCTCAGAGACTCATTTTACCAGCCGTTCTTTCTTTCGAATCCATGGATATGCTGTGCACTGCGCCAATCACCCTGATGATAGAAATCGTGGTGGTGCTGCTATCATTATTAAATCGTCCCTGGACTATCACCTGAGCAGCACAATAACTGAGCCTCATCTTCAAGCAATTGCTATAATTTTGGTCACGTCGTTTGGAAGAATTTCGTTTAGCGCTGTTTAGTGTCCTCCTGGTCATCGTCACTCGTGGCCAGCTGCGGAATTTCTGCGCCTTTTCGGCTCTGTGGGTAGACGCTTTATTATTGGAGGTGATTGGAATGCACACCATAGCTTCTGGGGTTGCAGACGCTCCTGCCCTCGTGGAAACACTCTGATGTCTGTTGTCTCTAGCTCAACCATGCAGATTCTGATCACTGGGGAACCCACGCATTTTCCCTGGATCAATGGTCATCTTCCGACTGCCATTGATTTTGCAGTGTATAGAGGTATCCCGTGCAGCCAAATTTCCATCTCTGAATGTTCGGGCCTTTCCTCTGATCATATCCCGCTCCTAATATATTTCTCTGTGGCTACCTATAAGGTCATCACCAAAACTAGGCTTTTACCTCGGGGCTCGGATATTAGAAGTTTCAGTGCCAGGCTCACTGCGTTGATTCGTTTGCTCAGGCTTTGGTAGACAAGATCCATCAAGCTGCCCCTCCTGCTAGAAGTGTACCTATTCCGCCGCCAGCATGGGCTTCTTCGAAACCTGAAATTGCAGTCTTGGCCAGACAAGGTCGTACACTTCGCCGCGTTTGGATATGGACAAGGCATACCCTGGACTTGGTAAGGTGGAGGGCTGCCGTGTCAGAACACAGAAAAGTCCTTCGATAGGCCAAATCTGAATTTTTTGTGAATCATCTCAGTGCCATTGATCCCAACCAGGATCATGGGTTTGCATTATGAAAATGCACACGAAATCTGAAAAGACAACCTCTTCACAGGTTTTCTCTTAAACGAAGCGATGGCACTTGGGCTCACCGTGATTCCGAAATAGCATATGTATTTGCAGATGATCTGGAAAACCGATTTACTCCGTTCGATTTTGCAACCGACCAGGAAGTTCGAGCCACAATTTCTAGGTTTGGACTCTCTTTCGGTCCTCCTGTTGTTGTGGGACCAGTGGACGAGGAAGAGGTCCGTGATCATATTAAGCGATTGGTCCCAACAAAAGCTCCTGGTATGGATAAGGTAGATGGTAAAGTTGCACAGTCACTACCCAACTCTGTCATTGCGCAGCTCTGCCTTCTTTTTAATGCGTCACTCAACCTTGACCATTTTCCATCCCCTTGGAAACGTGCTCTAGTTACAATGGTCCCCAAAAAGGGCAAAGATCCATGCTCCCCTGAGTCCTACAGGCCAATAAGTCTCTTGTTCACGTTTTCCAAGATTTTTGAGCGGATCGTACTTAACAGGCTCCTGGATATTGACACCTTTAATGACGCTCTACCAAACCATCAATTTGGTTTCCGTAGTCGCCACTCCGCTGTCGAACAGGTTCACAGAATCGTCTAGATGCCTTAGAAGGTCATAAATATTGCTCGGCTGTTTTTCTTGATGTCAGACAGGCTTTTGACAGGGTTTGGCATGAAGGTCTATTCTATAAATTAATGCCACTACTGCCTGAGGGACTCTGGACGCTCATTGTGTCACTTCTGGACCATAGGATGTTTGCCGTTGTCATTCGTGGACATCTTTCTGGACTACGTCTAATTCGTGCTGGTGTCCCACAGGGACACCCGGTTCTGTACACAATTTACACTTCGGAGCTCCCAAACCCAGTGGTTCGTGGTACTGTCCTTGCCACCCATGCAGATGATACTGCATTCCTAGATACTGAAAGCACCCCCTCCTCGGCCTCGTGGCGTGTCCAGACATTCTTGAACGAGTTTGAATGTTGGGTCTCTCGTTGGAATATTGCGCTAAACGTTGATAAAACGCAACACGCCCCCTTTGCCCTTCGACCTGGCCGATCCCGTAGTCTTAACTTGGATGGTGATAGACTTAAACACGAGCAGAGAGTAACATACCTCTGTGTTACCTTAGACCGCCGTCTATGCTGGAAGGGTCAGATTGACCGTGTCTGTGGGTCAGCAAGGACGAAACTGGACAAAATGGACTGGCTACTTCGCTGAGATAGCGGATTATCCCTTCAGGCCAAGGTACGTCTCTTTAAAGCCATTGTTCTCCCGACCCTTGCGACACGTCGCTAAGAAGGGTTCAGACTTGCATCACAAAAGCATTACGGAGGATGCTTGGGGTGAAGTGACATCATTACGTTGAAAATAGCGTTTTATTTCGAGGCACAGGTGTACCAACAGTTACTGAGATGATAACTATGCTCTCGAATCGCTACAGGGATCGGCTCCTGGTGCATTCCAACCGCCTGGCTAGACGTCTTGCCACACCACTGGGCCGACGTCGTCTCCGCAGACGATACCCCGCGGACTTATGGATTCTCGGCCGTGATAGACACGGGCTAAAAATGTTTTTGTCGGTAAAAAATTAATTTCTTCATAAGTTTTGACTTTGCCGATATGTAAGGACGCCTCAGAAATAATCATTATTTATGAGTTTTATAAATATGTATCAGGAATAATCATTATTTTTAAGTTTTATAAATATGTATCAGGAATAATAAAAATATCGCTCACAAATAATGATTATTTTGTGAGCGATATTATTTTGCTTAAAAATATCACTCAAAGTGCGATTGCAGCCGTTCTAAGCTAAATTTTGCAAAGATTTAAATGTGTGCTTGTAGGTGGAAGCACGGAGCACATATACAGATAAAAACAAGAGAGAACGTTATATATACAGGTAAAGGGAGTGCGACGGAGATGGAGATAGAAACTTTGATCACGCATAACTTTTTAACGAATGGTCCGATTTGAAAAATCTTCAACATGTCGATAGGTATTGATAAACACAATAAAACTGCATTTTTACTTTTCCGAAATATTTTAATTTTTTCAAAAGCGTATATAAGCGATTGTGGGCGTTAGAGGGAGCGTGGCACTTTTTTAAAACAAACTTGCGCTGCGTAGGAACTCCTAGAATCTGCATGCAAAATGCCAATCTTCTAGCTTTTATAGTTTCCAAAATCTGAGCGTTCATACGAACGGACAGACAGACAGACGGACAGACAGACGGACAGACGGACATGGCTATATCGACTCGGCTAGTGACCCTGACCAAGAATATATATACTTTATAGGGTCGGAAACGTTTCCTTCTCCCTGTTACATACTTTTGCACGAATACAATATACCCTTTTACTCTACGAGTAACGGGTATAACAAGAGAGAACGTTATAGTCGGGTGCCCCGACTATCAGATACCCGTTACTCAGGTAAAGGGAGTGCGAGGGAGATGGAGATAGAAACTTTGATCACGCATAACTTTTTAACGAATGGTCCGATTTGAAAAATTTCTTCTACATTTCGATAGGTTTTGATAAACACAATAAAACTGCATTTTTACTTTTCCGAAATATTTAAATTTTTAAAATCGTATATTAGCGATTGTGGGCGTTAGAGGGGGCGTGGCACCTTCTTGAAACAAACTTGCGCTGCGTAGGAACTCCAAGAATCTTCATGCCAAATACCAATCCTCTAGCTTTTACAGTTTCCGAGATCTCAGCGTTCATACGGACAGACAGACGGACAGACGGACAGACAGACAGACGGACAGACGGACATGGCTATATCGACTCGGCTAGTGACCCTGATCAAGAATATATATACTTTATTGGGTCGGAAACGCTTCCTTCTAGCTGTTACATACTTTTGCACGAATACAATATACCCTTTTACTCTACGAGTAACGGGTATAAAAACAGTAGACTTTTATGTCATTTATGTGTTACTGAAATGGCTTAACAACAGAGTATGAACTATTTCACACAGAACTAAGTCGATATTTGACAACAAAAATATTAGTTGTTCAGTAAAATGGGTCGAAAACTTAACTGTGTGTCCCGAAAATTTTTCTCTTTCGATGCAGAAAAAAATAATTGTCAATGCAAAATTTGCAAGACCGAATAGATCAAAAATATATCAGTTGCCTAGATAATATCTAGTAGATATGTAGTACAAATAGTAATACAAAAAAAAAATATAATTTTAAATAAAAGGGGAAAAAAATGTGGGGTTCGAACTCGTGTTCACCACACTGTGTACCAACACACTAACACCTAGCCTACATATCGACTTACCTCTTGTAAACTTAAAACCGCCTTTTAAATGGTTTATACAAAAAAAATCCATATTTTTATACCCGTTACTCGTAGAGTAAAAGGGTATATTGTATTTGTGCAAAAGTATGTAACAGGGAGAAGGAAGCGTTTCCGACCCTATAAAGTATATATATTCTTGATCAGGGTCACTAGCCGAGTCCGTCTGTCCGTCCGTCCGTCTGTCCATCCGTATGAACGCTGAGATCTCGGAAACTATAAAAGCTAGAAGGTTGAGAATTCACACACATATTCTTGGGCTTCCTACGCAGCGCAAGTTTGTTTCATCGAGGTGTCCCGCCCCCCCCTAACGCCCACAATCGCCATAAACGATTTTCAAATGTGTCTGGAGGCCACATCTTTTAAGATTTTAAAAATATATAAACGCAATTTTATAGTGTTTATTAATACCTATCGAAATGTAGAAGACATTTTTCAAATCGGACCATTCATTAAAAAGTTATACGCAATCAAAATTGTTTATATATCTATCTCCCTCGCACTCCATTTAGCTGAGTTACGATTATTATTGGGTGGGCAAGAAAGTCATGTCGTTTTTTTTAGTAATCGTTTTTAATCTAATTTATTTACGACTAATCGAGCACCAGGGTCACTCTTTTTAGTATCGTTTTAAAGCTTATTGTCTTAGGTACTATCGATGAAAATTTGATAATTATTCGATATCATTTGTGGAAGCTATAGCAAATTAAACATGGAGGATCAAAGTGAGCATTTTCAGAATATTTTGCTTTTTTATTTCCGAAATGGAAAAAAAGCGGTCGAAGCTCGCGAAAAATTGTGCGAAGTGTATGGTAAAGATGCCATGAGTGATCGCCAATGTCAACGCTGGTTTGCCAAATTCAGGCTTGGAGATTTTGGAGTTAAAGACGCCCCACGTTCTGGTCGACCATCGGCCGTTTTTGACGAACAAATTCAGGCTTTGCTGGATGAAAACCGGCGTTATTCAACGCGGGAGATGTCAGAGAAGCTCAGTGTGTCGCATACAACGGTTAAAAACCATTTGAAGAAACTTGGCTACGTAAACAAGCTCGATGTTTTACCTAATTCACCTAACTAAGCGTATCAATATCTGCCATTCTCTGCTGCAACGGATTAAAAACGATCCTTTTTTGAAGCGGATCATTACTGGCGACGAAAAGTGGGTTGTTTACAATAATGTCCAACGAAAAAGATCATGGAGCAAGAAAGATGAGCCAGCCCAATGCACATCAAAGGCCGATATCCATCAGAGGAATGTTATGCTGTCTGTTTGGTGGAATTGGAAGGGTGTAGTGCACTTTGAGCTGCTGGGACGGAATGAAACCATCAATTCAGATGTGAACTGTCGCCAGCTATCCAATTTGGCGGAAAAAATTAAAGAAAAAGAGCCGGCACTAGCTAATCGCAAGGGTATAGTCTTTCACCATGACAACGCTAGGCCCCACACATCTTTGGCCACTCGGCAAAAATTAACGGAGCTGAATTGGGAAGTGCTACCACATCCACCTTATAGTCCGGACTTAGCACCTTCAAATTACCATTTGTTTCGCTCTCTTCAAAACTCTTTGAATGGTAAAAACTTTGATTCAGATGAGGCTGTCGAAAACCACTTGTCTCGATTCTTTGCTGGAAAAGACCAAAAGTTCTTCGAGCGCGGAATTATGCAGCTGCCCGAGAGATGGTCATTAGTGGTCGAACAAAACGGCTAATACATAATTTATTAATTATAAGTCCTGATATAAATAAATCATCTTTGAAAATATTGAAAAAAAACGACATGACTTTCTTGCCAACCCAATAGATAGTCGGGACACCAACCCGAGTACAGTGTTCGCACTCCCTTTAGCTGAGTGACGGGTATTAGATAGTCGGGACACCAACCCGACTATAGCGTTCTCTCTTGTTTTTATCTGTATATGTGCTCCGTGCTTCCACCTACAAGCACACATTTAAATCTTTGCAAAATTTAGCTTAGAACGGCTGCAATCGCACTTTGAGTGATATTTTTAAGCAAAATAATATCGCTCACAAATAATGATTATTTGTGAGCGATATTTTTTTCTCTTACAAGTAATGATTATTCGTGATACATATTTATACAAGAATGTAAACCTTCGCCTAAGCCGGTCGTGTTTTTCTGTTGCTCCAGAATCTATTGTTTATTTAAGTGATACAATTTTTAATTTAATCGCTAAATTGCCTACAAGTTCTGTGGTTCATACACTCCGTCTTTTCAAAACAAATCCGAGCTCGGACAGTTAATATAAACTTTTAATTTATAAACAATCCAAAAATTACCGTCTGCCAGCAAACAATAACAAAGCGACTGCTCTGTCACAGCAAGTATTGTGTTGTTGTGTTTACTCTCCCGCTCTTTTTCAGTACGCCTCTCGGAGCTGCCGGTCCTTTACCACTCTAACGGCACTTTTCCCGCTCTCCGCTTTGTGCGCGTCGCCTAAATTCACCGATCAGTGCAAGCCCTCCCATGATGGAACTATACAAGGTGGTCTCGTCGCGAGAGCTGCCCTCTTTTGAGGACGTTATTTGTGCCAGTCGTGCGAATGAAATACTATTTCTATCTCTTTCTAGCGCTTGTCTCTCTGAAAAATAACGTCCTCGGCAGAGCTGACGAGACCACCTTGTATAGTTCCACCATGAGCCCTCCTGCTAACCTACGCTCTTAAGTCCAAACGTTTTAGCTTGCTGCTCTTGATTCCGCTGCTCTCCACACTTTGCCTTACTCTTTCGCCGCACTTCCTTCGCTCTGCACAGTGACCTGAGTGCATTATAAAATGAGTCTATCCTGCTCAGCCAAAAAATGCGAGTTCAACGGCGTTATTGCTGGCGAAACTTATTTGTTGTGCTGGATATGCGATAATACTGCGCATTGTAAGAGCGCCGGTGTTGGCGTACATGGTCGCATTGGAGATCTTATTTCCAAACGAATTGGATTTCTTTTGACCTGCTCCGCGTGCCGTGAGATTACGGACGAGATGCGTTCCTTCATGCGGCAAACACGGACTGGCTTCAGGGAGATCATAAAGCTGTTTAGTCACCTTCACGAAAAGCTGATAGCCGTTGAGTCCCAGTTTAATGAGCTAAAAATAATTAAGGAAACTCAAACAATGATTTCTTCTCCTCCAACTGGCCAATTAATGAACCATCTTACTCCTACTTATCCACCCTCATCCATGAGGGATTCTGGCTCCTCCAATAGCTCACTAATGTACATTTCATTAGTTTCTGCCAACGCACAGTGGCGCCTTGGGCCAAAAAAGTGCAATAAATCAAAATCTTGATTTTGTCCTAGAAGGTTGTAACCCACACCATTCGACAGATAATAGATTTATTTTTTCAAAACATACGCCCCTTCAAAGTTGACAAATTTTTTGCTCTAAAAAAAATGCAATTTTTAGCCAATTTAGGAAACTTCTAGGTGGAATATCTTAAAAACTAAGTATCACATGGTCCTGATGTTTGGTTTCCCTAATTGGTGTGCTCATTAAGTACAAATTAGGTAAAAACAAATAACAGTTCGATATCCGCATCTCATGGTTATTCGCTATTTGCTAAAGGTCAATTTTTTCACTATTTTTCAACTTTGGATGGAGTTTAAAAAAAACAAGAGAGAACGCTAAAGTCGGGTTTGTGTCCCGATTATCTAATACCCGTCACTCAGCTAAAGGGAGTGCGAGGGAGATGGATATATAAAATTTTTTTGATTGCGAATAACTTTTTAATGAATGGTCCGATTTGAAAAATGTCTTCGACATTTCGATAGGTATAAATATACACAACAAAATTGCATTTATACTTTTCGGAAATCTTTAAAGGTGTGGGCGCCAGACACATTTTAAAATCGTTAGTGGGCGATTGTGGGCGTTAGAGGGGGCGTGACACCTTTTTGAAATAAACTTGCGCTGCGTAGGAAGCCCAAGAATATGTTTGGGAAATCTCAACCTTCTAGCTTTTGTAGTTTCCGAGATCTCAGCGTTCATACGGACGGACAGGCGGACATGGCTATATCGACTCGGCTAGTGACCCTGATCAAGAATATATATACTTTATAGGGTCGGAAACGCTTCCTTCTAGCTGTTACATACTTTTGCACGAATACAATATACCCTTTTTCTCCACGAGTAACGGGTTTAACTATATCATAATATATTTTTTATACTTCCCTAAAACGTTTTTTGAACATTCTTCTTGATTTTAGGAAAGTTCCAGCTGCGTCTGTTTGCGATGTTTGAGGCAAAATAAGTTAAAAAGACGTGGTTCCAAATGCTGTATTTGGGTGCATCCCTGGTAAAATCAAGACCTTTTTTCAGGAAATCAGTTACTGTGTTGATATTTTTTAAGAAATGTAATTTTTATTTTATTTTCTTAAATGTTTGGACTAAAAATTAGTTTGATTTCAATTATTATTATTGAATTATTTTTAGAATACATATGTTTATAAAAATAAAACTTTTTACAAAAATTTTTTTTTAATTTTTAAAAATTAAAGCATTGAAAAATAAATAAAACAAAACAAAAACTATCCGATTTGTAAGTACGCCTCTGCCACGCCTCTTCCATGCCTCAATCATGCATTTTAAAGGTAGATCAATTATCTATTAAATGCCGTTTACATCACTCAATTATCTCTACTAGTTCAAAAGTTATGATTTATTGCCAAAAGAAAGTCAAAAGGCGCCACTGTGCAACGCCAGTCGATAATAACTGCGTATCCTCGAATAACCTGGTGCCTCCACTGCCGGGTCCTCTAATATTGCGCCCTACCTTGGAATCCGCCATGTCTCCTACTAGGTTGGCAATTCCGGCTCCAGTGCTTCATTTTGTAACTCTTAAGTCTATCTGTCCAGACCTAGCCCCTGGCTCTCATTCTGAGCCTGATCCTGGTGCTGTAACAATCAACCTTCCACATTCCGCCAACGCGGTACCGCCGGTATCCTCCGTTATAACTGATGTCCGACCATTAAACTTAACCGGTGCTAATGCCGGCGTTCCTGGTACCTCCAAAAGAACTCGCAGGCCACTGCTGGCTGCAGTTAATGATGGTCATCCAGCAGGCGCAAACCGTAGACGCCATGAATTTGGAAGCCGTAGCGCCACAAGCACTCGTGCCAAAGAAGGCCATTTTTGTGTCTCGTCTAAGGCCTGATACTACCATTGACGAAATTAAAGGTCACCTAAGCGATGAGCTCCAAGCCTCTCCGGAAAACTTTGTTGTTACAAAATTTAATTGTGCTTACAAAAGGAAAGTTTCATCATTTAAAATAATTCTGCCCGTGCTTTAAATCCTGCACTATGGCCACTTAATACGATTGTAAACGAGTTTGATCGGAAAGAACCATCTATTAATACAAATTCGTCAGTTCCAAAAAACTAGATTTTGTATTACATTATCAAAATGTCCGTGGCCTTCTCAGTAAGCTGTCTAGATTGCATGCTGACAGCGCTGCTTTCGATTCCAGCGTTATTGCCTTTACTGAGACTTGGCTTAATCCCACGGTATCTGATAACGAAATACTTACAAATAATTTGTTCCTCTATAGACGTGACCGTACCTCTAAACGAGATGGGGGTGTCCTAATCGCAGTGAAGTCTGAAATATCATCACAAGTTGTATCCATTCCCAATGTTGGTGATATTCAATTCTTGTCAGTCAAAATATGTCTTCCTAATTGCAACATATTTGTAACCTGCTCCTATATTTCTCCAAGCTGTGAGGCTCCGATCTATATGCAACACCTCCCCGCTATCCAGAATATCTCCTCATATGCCTCTGACTCAGACCATCTTATAATATTGGGTGACTTTAATATTCCGTACCTATCCTGGTCTCCTTGCGTCGATCTAATTGCCCTAGTTCCTGGTGATCAAAACGGTTTTGTCGACGGTCTCATTGACTTATCTCTTGGTCAAGTTAACTCAATTTCCAATGCGAATGGAAGATGCCATTGTCACACGTACCACTCCATTGACCACTCCAGAGGACTCTCATCATCCTACACTCCAACTATCCATTAG
>JBAMCF010000339.1:0-18127 GCA_037075285.1 Drosophila lutescens
TTGCATGAATTCACCACGCCCTTTACCAGATTCTTGACATTAGGAATCCAATATTTGGATCGCATCAAGCGCACTATCAATTGGTTGCCGCCATGAAGCGTAATCTGGTGCGTGAATTGGACAAGAAGACGAGATAACCGACAGCTGTACGGGAGTAATACAGGATGGCGCTCGTCATACTGCAGGACCTTGGAGGCAGTTAAGCGACCACATGCTCTTAAGAGTCCATGTTGGTCTATAAATGGAAACAAATTAGCAATTTGGCTTGATGCGGGTATGGATCTTTTGCTTCGCAACAATCGAAGCTCGACCGCGTACTCTTCACGCTGGGCAAGTATTATGTAGGTCCTCTCAGCCTCCCGGATTTCCCGATTACTGAGCTGCCTATCCGGACTTACCGGAGCCTTACGACAGCGATTTAGGAACCTTTGGACGTAAGCTAGGACTCGTAAAGCCTTGTCTAGTCTGGAAAAACGGTCAAGGAAATCATCAGCGGGGAGCTTTACGAAATGAACCTTCACCGCGCGCTGCTCTAACTCAGTGACTGGGTGTGGATCCGAAGTTTCTGGCCATTGCAGTTTGGGCAATTGTAACCACTGGGGCCCATGCCACCAGAGGTTGCTATCGCCCAGCTCTTGCAGGGACACGCCGCGACTAGCTAGGTCGGCAGAATTGTGTTCTGACCGCACATGTGACCAATTCTCAATCTTTGTAGCTTGAGCTATTTTGGTTACGCGGTTGGCTACGAATGTGGTCCAGGAGCAGGCTGGTTTTTTCAACCATGCCAGGACAATAGTGGAATCTGTCCAGCAGAAAATCTCAGAGCTGCCTGACAGCATATTTGGAAGGACGGTGGATGCCATATCTGCCAGCAATAGGGCACCACATAGCTCAAGTCGAGGGAGGGATACGGTTTTCACAGGGGCAACTCGGGTCTTTGCCGTAAGCAAATTGGTCAATATCTGCTGACCGACTTCAACCCTGACATACAGGGCAGCCCCATAGGCCTTTTGGGAAGCGTCACAAAAACCGTGAAGCTCGATTTTTACATGGGGCTGGTAACCGATCCATCTCGGAATCCGGATTTGATCGAGATCGGAAGAACTTTACAGGAACACTTGCCATCTATAGCTCATTTCGTCGGGAAGGTTGTCATCCCAGCCTAACTCTTGCAGCCAGATCTCCTGCATAAAAATTTTGGCCCGGACGATGAACGGAGCAAGCCATCCAGCGGGATCGAATAGCTTTGCGATCTGGGAGAGAACATCTCTTTTCGTATAGGAGGACTTGACGGATATTTCTGGGGGCACGAAGTAGAACTCGTCAGTGGTTGCTCTCCAGCGAATGCCGAGAGTTTTGGCTGTGCTTTCGGCATCAATATTCAGGATCTCAGCATTGAGAAGATGCTCATTCGGAATGTCCTTTAAGACCCCCTTGTGGTTGGACGTCCACTTTCTAAGCGGAAAACCGGCAGAATTCAAAGCGGTTACTAACTCCTGGATGGCAAGTTGAGCTTCTTGTTGAGAATTCGATCCTGCTAAAACGTCATCAACATACATGAAGTTGCGGATTATGTGACTGGCTTTTGGAAACTGCTGATCGACGTCATCAGCCAGCTGTTGCAGCACTCGGATGGCGAGATAGGGCGCGCAATTGACACCGAATGTTACGGTTTTCAGCTCGTAATCTCGAATGTCACCTTCCTTGTTTCGGAAAAGAATCCTTTGAAAGGGCGTGTGCTTTGGATCGACCCAGATCTGCCTATACATTTTTGTGATGTCTGCACTAAAAACATACTTGAAATAGCGCCACTTTAAAATCTGAATTGTTAAGTCAGATTGGAGGACTGGACCGGCATAAAGCACATCGTTCAAGCTAGTCCCATTTGCTGAAGGGCTGGAAGCGTTGAATACCACCCGGAGTTTCGTGGTCGTGCTTTCGGGTTTTATCACCGCATGGTGTGGGAGGTAGTAGTTTGGAGAATTGTGAGTGTCTCTTCGTAAACGATTCTCGTTTCTCAGAAACTGAGCAAGTGCTATAGAACTTGAGTAACCCAACTCAGATCCACAATGATCGGGGTCGCAGAACGGTAACGTCACTACGTACTTCCCGCTCGCGCCTCTAGTTGTGGTTCGTAGAAAATTACTTTCGCAGACGGAATCGGACTCTTTTACCATTTTTGATGGTAGATCTTCCACCTCCCAAAACTTAGTAAGAAGTTTGTCTAAGGACGCCTCCTTTGTCTTTGTAACTTGAGTCGTAAAGGCTGAGACTCGGTTACTTGTGGACATGGACACTGGACCAGTGAGCACCCACCCGAAGATGGTCTTGCCCAAGAAGAGATCCGCAGATGTTGGTCTTTGTGCCGCTCAGCAGCACGGATGGAAGAATATCAGCTCCGATAAGAACGTCTATCTGGGAACTCTGGAGAAATGTGGGATCTGCCCATTGAAGGTTTGGCAAATCTCTCAGGACATCTTGTGGAATTGAATGTGAGGTTAATCTGCCTGCTAGTTCTGGCTTAGTAGGAGAACGAATGGCGAAATGGCAAAGCCGTGTTGACTGGGCAGAAACGGTCTGATTTAAACCAGATACTTGAGCTTGTATGGGGCGGAACGGCAGATTGACCAACTTGAAAAGACGCTCCGTAATGAACGTCGCTTCAGATCCCGAGTCGATCAGAGCGCGCGCTCGGAAATGGGTGCCGAGGTGGCAGATGTCAATCATTGCCGTGCCCAAGAGAACTGCCTTTGACCCTGAGGCAAAACAGACTTGTACATTTGAGTGTTCATCGGGATTGTCTGAGCCTCCCGCCGGAGGATCGGGTCTAGATCTCGAATTTCCAGAGGAACTTGGATTGCCGGAAAAAGGGTTGCCTCGATGCAAAAGCAAATGATGTCTCCCTCGGCATACGGAACAACTGTGCGTACTGGAACACTCCCGGAGCTGATGGCCTCGCGCGAAGCAATTCAAGCATAACTGCTTCTTTTTTATGTAGCTTTCCCGCGCCTCGATTGCCATCTGAATGAAGCGAGGGCACAACCGCACTGGGTGACTCTCCTTCGAGCACAAATCGCAGCTCTTTGGTTTGGTACTCACTTTGGCTTCAAAGGAGTGAAGCTTCTTCGTAACTTGGGAATTTGTGGAAGTTGACGGACCGCCAAGACTCTGCTTTATATCCTCAATGGCTTCTAAGGTTCTATACCTATCGCTAAGAAACGCGTTCATCTCACCCCATGTAGGGATATCGGACTTTGACGTAAGGGATTGTTCCCACAAGGAAAGGGTCAACCTGGGCAACTTACTGGCGCACAGGTATACCAGCAAGCAATCCCAATTTTCGGTCGATATTTTGGAATGGGCTAATGCTGTCAGGCACCCTTGGATGGTGCTCTGAAGCTCTTTTATGGAGTGGCCAGTTTCGGCATTAACGGAACTCAAGTTAAATAGGAGCTTGAGCTGACTGTTCACTAAAAGTCTTTTGTTTTCGAAACGGTCTCGAAGCGCCTCCCAAGCGGAAGCGAAACCATCATTAGTGAGCGGGGACTTGGCAACAATTGCCTTTGCCTCACCGCTCGTTTTCGCGTTGAGATGGAATAACTTCTCGACCGGCGTCAACCGTGTGTTGTTGACGTAGACGGCCGTGAAAAGGTCCCTGAATGTTGGCCATTTGAGATAGTGTCCCTCGAATACTTCTGTGTCACATGGAGGCAACCGGCAACCAGACGGAATGTACGCGGACTGATTGTCGGTGCTCGACAACGGTTGCTGTGAACTGGCTCGGTCAATTAACTCGCTGAGCTGAACCGATAGCTCCTCGTACACCGAATAGCAATACTCATATTTTCGGTGCAGAGTCGCCAAAATATCCGCCGCCCCTTCAGTCGTAAGACTGGAAATCGTGTCTAGACACGCTTAAAATTCCTTCTCGGCTTTGTCCCAGAGTGAACGGACTTGTTCCTTACGGACTTTACAGGTGTGGACGGACGGAGCGGCAGCTCCTGGAGTTTCTATGGTCGCTCTGAAATGGCTCATACGGTCGGACACCGTGATAAACCGCGCGAGGGCTGCAACTGCAATTTCGTTACTTATTTTCGCCTGAGAACGAGTTGCTAGTGAGTTTACGGACTTGGTCTGGATTTGTGACCTAACCTTAGGCGTGAGCGGACTCAGAGACAATCGTTTCTGACTGCTCGTAGGAATAGACAACTTCTTGTCGCCTTCTTGGGTGGCTACTGAAGTTTCGCTCTTTGACTTTGAGGCTACTGGGCTTAAGGTGCGCGCGCGAGGAGATGCGGATAGCGATCGCGTTTTATTTGCAGACGGAACTGACAACTTTGTTTTGTCTCCTGGCACTCCAGAAAAATCTGTCCTGGAATGTGGTCACGCTGTTGCGGATCACCGGGATTGATTCGTAAAGAAACGGAACGACGAAATGGATAACTTCCGGAAGATACAGGTGCGCCCCAAAATTTCGAAAATCCTAACAACTGAATGTTAACAATGTCAAATGTATAGTGGAGCGATGCGACAAAAATCTTATGGAATTAATTTGATTTTGTTTAAAAAAACCAAAAAAAAATAATATATCGCAGTGGCGCTTTAGATTCCTCGGTATAGAATGCAAGCAAACTGCTTGTGTTTCCTCTTAGCGTTGCAGCTCCGGTCCGCTTGTGGAATATGTGGAAACGGAACACCAATACAAATTTCAAAGTTTTCGCAACAACTATTTTAATGTGCGAGGAAAATAACGCTGTTGAGGTAAAATAATATTCTGCAAGATATTTGCAGTTGGTTCCTGTGCTGCGAAAATGAGCGGTAGGAATCGGAAAATATATATCGCGCACCGTCACGGCTTTTACAAAAAAAGTATTTATTAATTTATTTTTTAATGGATGTCAGCCAACGGTGTGTGCGCTGCTGAACTAAATATCGTGCAAAATTTGGAAAGGCGTATCGTGGCGATGGGTTCGATGGAAACAGGTTATTTTGGTAATTTTGCAATATATAATAAATTTTGTTCAGTGGAAACAAGTTATTTTGCTAATGTATAATATAATAATAAATGGATGTTGAAATTTTTTAGGGTGTGCTGGGTGAACGTATGTGCGTTTCTCCTTTATGTGCATATGTTGCGGAGGACGGGCATATGTGCGTATTAATTCGCAGGCATCAGGATTATATGTTTTTAATTTGTGGATATATGTGTTTATGGGAGCTCGGAAATATGTGTATAAATTGTATATTTTATATCCTGAAATTATAAATTATGTGGGCTGTTTTTAGATGTCGATTTGGAAATGTTTGTAGGGTGTACCGCGACGGAACGGACGTGTTATCGTGCTTACGTTGCCTTACGTTACGTTACGTGACTTTTCCCTTATGTACACACGTTGAAATGGATATGTAGATATGTACGTACATTAATAAGCATGCATCTTATGTATATATGTGTGTGTGTATGGGCGTATGGATATGTGCGTTTGCGGGACTCGGGAATGTATGTATATAAATTGTATTTTAAAATTGTAATTATACCCGTTACTCGTAGAGTAAAAGGGTATATTGTATTCTTGCAAAAGTATGTAACAGCTAGAAGGAAGCGTTTCCGACCCCATAAAGTATATATATTCTTGATCAGGGTCACTAGCCGAGTCGATCTAGCCATGTCCGTCTGTCCGTCCGTCCGTCTGTCTGTCTGTCTGTCTGTATGAACGCTGAGATCTCGGAAACTATAAAAGCTAGAAGATTGGCACTTTGCATGCAGATTCTAGGAGTTCCTACGCAGCGCAAGTTTGTTTCAAAAAGGTGCCACGCCCCCTCTAACGCCCACAATCGCCTATATACGATTTTAAAAATTTCAATATTTCGGAAAAGTAAAAATGCAGATTTATTGTGTTTATCAATACCTATCGAAATGTAGAAGAAATTTTTCAAATCGGACCATTCGTTAAAAAGTTATGCGTGTTCAAAGTTTCTATCTCCATCTCCCTCGCACTCCCTTTACCTGAGTAACGGGTATCTGATTGCTTTTCCAATAGGGGTTGTGTGGTGATACCGATCCCGAGAAGTCAGTGCAAAACGGCCGAAATGTTTTCGTTTCACTTTATAAAATAATACTCCACGATTTATTGACTTCACTCGAACTGGTCGTTTACACTGGTAAATTAGAACTACCTTAAAACTACGGAGTGGAAGTTCCAAGAGCCGCTTGGAGAGCGGAGTGGAGACACTTAACAGTGCGAGAGAGTGAGATGCGAGCGATCTGGAAAAACTGCTCTCTCGACTGTCAAGGCTCCAGGGGCGCTTGAAGGGAAAACTGGCCGGGGCTGGGGGCGCCGCTTTGGCCCGAACAATATCGGTAGATATATAGTAATCCCATTAAGCTGAATTTTACAGTCGAAATTTTCCTTAAAATTGCTTTTATTTTTATAATGCAAAAAACTGATCAGCAAACTATTTATTAGTTTTCAAACGTTGAGATATTGACAAATTGTTGATTTGTAAAAAACATTATTTGGCTCCGTTGCACACACATGGACGAAATATATAAAAGCCACAAAATGAGTTTTTTATAAACACAATCCCTAGATATGTGCGTGTGTGTGCATTGCAGCTGACTAAGGAAGTTAGATTCGCTTAAATTCAAATTAATAATGATATCCTTTTGCATACAAAAAATTGCATTTACATTTATACAACAGATCGAAGACATTTTCTTATAGATTTTTGTGTTTTAAAATGCAAATAGCATTGAAAGTATTCAGAAAAAACGAAATATTCAAATCAATTGATTCTCTTACCCTTCCTTACACGTGCCTCATATTGTTTAAACAAATGGAAATGTTTAAACAATTTGATTCACGGCATCCCCTTCCAACTGTCTTCCTTATTATTAATATTATTCTAATCAAGGTGAAAAATTAATGAAAACAAAAATACTGAAACAAAATATCAATGGTAAAATGCAGTATTATCGAATTGCTTTTTTTGATGCCATTGTCTTAAATTAGTCAAATACATAAAGCAAAACATTGCTTCGCATAAATATTGGTTTCCCCTATAAGTGTTGTCTACTGTGGGTACCTTCAAAAAACACCCGTTAGTTAAATCGCCAAGAGTATTTGGTTTTTATTACCTTTTAGTTACCTATAAAAAATAAAAAGTAATGATAAAATCTTTTCTCGGCTTATAGGCAAAATATAAGGAATTTTTTAAATTTTAAATAAGTAGCAAATATAAAGGTATGCTTAATTTTCAATTTTAATTTCCGCAGGCGAAGCTGCGGGCTACCGACCCTGCTAGTATATAATATATGTATATATGGGACGATCTCAGTAAAATTTTGTATGAAAAGGTGGAAAAAGCTGCTAAAATTGTAATTTTTAGCTATTTTCAAAAAATTATAAAAAATACAAGGAAAAATATTTTGAAATTTTTTTTTTTTTGCAGTTATTATTAATTTTGATTGGGGAAAAACTTTGCATCAAAACATTTTTGTTTGAACCCCCTGGAAAAAATTTTAAAATTTGACCTTCACAATAAATTTTTTAATTTTCTAACTTTTCAAAGGGTGCTTAATGTGTTAAGAACATTGTTGGGTCATTTAAACGGAATTGAAGTGCTCTTTCTATAGGTGCCAAAATGTTTTTATTATAGGTTCAAAATATGAGAATATTTAAATTTAAAATTTGTCAAAATAATTATGCCGACTAGTGTATGTGGGTTATCGTGCTTACGTTGCCGTACGTTACGCTACGACTTTTCTCCTTATGTACATGTGTATGTTGAAATGGATATGTAGATATGTACGTACATTAATAAGCATGCATTAGGACTATATGTGTGTACTCGGTAATGTATGTGTGTAAATTGTAATTTAAAATTGTAATTTGTAATAAATTTGGAAATTGGAAATAATGTGGACTGTTTGGTAAATGTCGCTGTAGAAATGTTAGCAGGGTATAACGCGAATGGAGGTATGTACGTGTATGTTTCCTTACATATGTTGAGATGGTCAGGCATATGTACGAACATTAAAGATCGTGCATCTGGATTATATGTCCGTATGAACACGAATATGGAAATGGGGAAATATGAAAAAAGAAGCCGGAAAATGGCGACCGTATGAAGATGGAAATAGCAATACGAAAAGGAAGCCGGAATATGGCGATCGTATGTACAATGGAATGGCCGATCAGACAGATTTAAGAAATTGGATTGGAAAAATTGGTAATATCTGGCTGGTCGGCAGAAATAAGTAGAAATAAGAACGGTCGTACTTATCTTGAGTTGATGGAAGAGGAATTAGGAAAATCCGCCGGTTGAACGCTGGTGCTTGGAACTTCTTCTACTCATCTGGAATAATCCGGCTCGAAGGACCATGAAATGGCGGGAGGCGGCTTTTCGTATTTTTTTTATCGTATTTTCATAGTATTCTGAATTTTGTACAGCTGATACATGTTGCGCCACAGATAGCTGTGAGGCGGGGCACAGCCTGCTGAAATCGCTAATTAAAACACCCCCAACGGCTCGACATGTAACGGCTTTCTTTTGAATTAAGTATCATGTTAACCAACCCTGTAAGCCTATTATGTTAAGTTGCACTCGAAGCAACCCTGATCGCTGTTAGAATTTTCGCCCCACGGCGAATTGGCTCATACGGCACTTGGAATAAAACTGCGCAAAGGAGAACATCGTGTGTCTAATCTTTTAAAACGCTAAGTTCTGTCGGTGTCTACAAGTTGCTTTAAATACTCATTTGCTTTAGGCAAACATTATGGCGCCCCCGGGTGGACATTGACAAGAATTTAAGCGTTTTTTGTAGACAATTTTTCGATCGCCGCAGCCCGCAAAAATCTGCGTGGACTGCGCACTCTCACTCAACTCGTCAACTCTTCAAGTGCCACCGCGTGTGTGTGTTGGAATCATCGCTCCTGCCGACTCCAAGTCATCGTTGGATCTCAGCCGGCTGTAAAGCCGCAACTTTACTTAAGTGGAAGCCGCTTTATTCATAGCTGCCGTTTGGGCACAAACTCTCGTTGGATTCGCCGGCTCCACTCACACACACACACGTAAGCGCACGTTAGAAGTCATCATTTGGCCGTTGGAATTGCTTAAGTATCACCAAATAAAGTATGTAACCATCTGCTAATAAGCAGCATTTTCGCAAAGAAATATTTCTATACGTGGACATAAAAGTGGCATCTGTAGCACGTGGTCGCTACACCAATACATAAAAGCAAATTTCACCGTTTTACATTCGTTGCTTTGTCGCGACATTCGCCGGCAAAGGCTGGCTGCGCTGCAAGCGCACACAGACACCTACATACGTGAAGCCACACTAATACAACGACACCAGCTATATCTGCGCAGATAAGCTGTACTACAATTGCATTCCTTGGCTTTCTCATTTTTGTTGGGAACCGCGTGTTCTTATTGATCTCTTTTGGGCCGAAATTTCATCGCTGCTCTTTACTTCCATTGCTGAGTGCATCAAGCTTAATTGATTTCGTTTTATTTGGGTATATATACATACGTATACATACGTCGGAAGTAGCAGTGCATTAGTAAATAAAATTACCATTCATTCTCTCATCCCTTCGCAGTGCTTGTACGTACAACTGCCAACATCTTCCTTTTTTAAATATGGGCAAAAAGCGTATAGGCAAGACTTCTTCCGTCGAAGAAGATCATACCGATACAAATGATCTGCTTGAGCAGCTGGACCGCGTTAGGCGAAACATTGAACGGATCAATAAGGCAGCTCGCACGCAGACGCGTCCCTTCGAGCCGTGCGAGATGGAATGTCGATTAGAAATTCTCAATGACTATATTAAACCGGCATTCACCCTTCAGCAGGAAATCGAGGAAATCAGCTTGGACATAGCAAGTCGTGCGGACCTGGAAGAATTATGCATTTCAGCGAGGTCGTTTCTTAAGTCACTTTGCAGTAGGTCAGATGCAGATAGGGAACACTCTAGATCGTCTTACAACTTGGGACTAAATACGTCCATATCGCGCAGTAGGTATCTACCGCACATGAAGTGGCCGAAGTTCGATGGTAATTATTCGGATTTCAAAACCTTTATAGGACTCTTTAAAAGCTTAGTTGATGCAGATCCCCAATTAACAAACGTAGAAAAGTTCAATCACCTGCTGTCGTGCTTAGAAAAGGAAGCTCTAGGTACTGTCAAGGCATATCAAATAACGGACGATAATTACCCAAAGGCACTAGAGAGTCTTAGTCGAGTCTATGACAATCCTTGCTTAATCTTCTTCGATAGCGTAGCGCGGCTGTTCAGTATTCCCACAATTTCTTCGCCGTCTGCCACCTCGTTGAGATCGCTCATCGACACAGTCACGGCCATCTATGAGTCTCTACTATCTCTTGGTGACGACAAAACTATAGCAGACGCTATGATCATCCACATAGTAATGACCAAAGTAGACCCAAAAACGCGTTCTAGGTGGGAAGAAAAAATAGACTATCAATCTATTCCCTTGTGGCAGGAATGCGCTGACGCACTTACCAAGCGGTATCAGCATCTTGCAGCTGATGAATCGACCTCCGGGAGGGTAAAGCAAACTAAGCCCAATCGCGACGGCATCAGCCGAAAGGTTAGTAAAACCTCCCCAACTGTTTCACAGTCTACCGAAGCTGCGAACACAAAATGCTACTTCTGCAAAGCAAAGGAACATTACATTCAATCTTGTCCGTCCTTCGCAAACGCATCCGTGGAATCGCGTTTTAAATTTGCAAAAAGTTGTCCGCTTTGCATAAATTGTTTACGAAAAGGACATGGCGTCCCTCAATGCAAATCCTCATTTTGCCGAGTCTGCTCAAAGCCTCACCACACACTGCTACACAGGTACAATGTGGTACCGCCAAGTCAAACTGGCAATGTGGAAGCAACTGCACAGATCACCGATACTCAACTAACTCAGCAATCACTTAACGCATCATTGAGCCATTGTCATCAAAATGGTGTCAATCAGGTTTTGTTAGCCACAGCTCTGGTTGATGTAAAGAGTCAATCAGGTCAAAAACAGACGGCGAGGATTCTTTTAGATTCGGGCTCACAGGTTAATTTCATAACAGAAGAACTGGCAAAGGGTCTTCAATTGAAGAGGTACCAACACAACACGACATTATCAGGCATCGGCAATTCACATTTCACAGCTCGCCATGCAGTTCAAACTACCATTTGCTCTCGTGTCAATTCCTTTGAGGTTGTGGTTGAATTTATTGTGTTAAAAGCCATTTCATCGTATCATCCTGTGCATTCCACAGCACCCACTGATTGGATTCCCGAAGACATTCGCCTTGCTGATCCCATTTTTAACACCCCGAAGCGCATCGACCTTCTCATAGGGGCAGACGTGTTTTTTGATTTGCTGACAACAGGAAAGATTCGACAAAGCGACTCCGGTCCCACTCTTCAGAACACAGTATTCGGTTGGGTAGCTTCCGGAAGTTGGACGATTCCGCGACCCTAAGCATCATCAGCGTGCTGCATGTTAGGGATGGTTGACGAGCCTCCGGCAGTTGCCTCCCTTCTAAAGAAATTTTGGGAAATCGAGCTAGTACCAGAACTTACAAAATCCCAGTTGTACACACCCGAGCAGGCGGCGTGCGAAAAAGCGTTCGCTGATACAATACGTCAACATTCTTCTGGCCGATTCATAGTAAGCCTTCCCTTCAAATCGAGCCCCAATAGCTTAGGGCACTCGTACGAAACAGCCCGCAGACGATTCTTAGAGCTCGAGCGACGCATGTATGCCAACCCTACAATGCTTGAGATGTATACAGATTTCATGCAAGAGTATTTGTCATTAGGACATATGTCAGCAACAGACAATGTCATTCCCAGCAAACCTCATTACTTCATCCCCTACCAGTGCATACTCAGACCTCAAAGCTCGTCTACAAAGCTTAGGGTGGTGTTCGATGCTTCTTCAAAAGCAACCTCACAACTATCACTAAACGACCTCCTTATGGTGGGTCCAACAATCCAGCCTGGCGTGTACGCAACCTTGCTGAGATTTCGCTTACGGCCATTTGCCATGACCGCCGACATCACCAAGATGTACCGACAAGTGTTAGTAGAGGAGAATCATCGAGATTTTCAAATGATTGTCTGGCGGCGTAGCCGAGAAGAGCCATTACAACTGTATCGACTTAACACAGTTACATATGGCACCGCTAGCGCTCCGTTTCTCGCCATACGTTGCTTAAACCAGATAAGCAAAATATTTGCCATATCGCATCCGAAAGGATCGCAGGCAATAGTCGACGACTTTTATGTCGACGATCTCCTATCAGGAGCAGATGCCCTGGACGATCTGAAATCACTCAAACAGGAAATTTCACTGATCCTCGAATCTGCTGGCTTTGTGCTGGCCAAATGGGCAGCGAACTGCGACCTTAGCGAAAGTCCGTTGCAAGAAGCAAAAATTCCTCTTGGCGACACTGGAGACACTAAGACTTTAGGGCTTACTTGGAGTCCAAAGCAGGATGTGTTTAAATTTAATACTCTCGAACTGGATGGAAACGCCCCACCAACAAAACGTTCGATCCTTTCATTCGCATCTCGCCTGTTCGATCCATTAGGTTTGATTTGTCCTCTCGTCACGCTTGCCAAAATCTTAATTCAGAAACTTTGGTCGCTGAAGATAGATTGGGATGAAGAAATTCCGCCAGAGATGTACAAGCGTTGGAATGCAGTCGCTTCCTCCTTTCAAGAGATAGGGTCCATTCAGATTCCCAGACACGTCGGCACAAGTCAAACAGGCAGCTATCAAATACACGGATTCGCGGACGCATCAGAAGATGCATATGGTTGCTGTATCTACGTCCGTGCTGTGACTACAGAGGGCATCAAAACAACTTTATTGACAGCAAAGTCGAAAGTCTCGCCAATAAACCGCCTATGCATACCGAGGTTAGAACTTTGCGCAGCCCATCTACTTGCTAAACTTTGGAGCGATGTCCAGAAATTGATAAATTTTAGTGTAGACAAAGTAGTAATGTGGTCAGATTCCGAAGTAGTTCTTTTTTGGTTACGCACAAGTCTCTCAACCCTCAAAACCTTCGAAGCCAACAGGGTCTCAGCCATTCATGAACTCGCCCCTACTGCAACTTGGAGGCATGTGCCAACTAGTTGCAATCCTGCAGACCTGCCATCGCGAGGCTGTACGGTCAAGGAGCTAGACGCGTCCTTCTGGTTTGATGGACCACAGTTCTTGAGTGCTGACCCCAGTACTTGGCCAATCAATGAACATTTGGCGAAGGCTTTACCAGACGCCCAGGTTGAAATTCGAGCTAATGCTGCATCACACACCACCTCAACGGTTGAGTCGAATACAATTCTTCGCGTCGTTGAAAATTTCTCCTCGTATCTGAAAACAATACGAGTCGTCGCCTATATTTCTCGCTTTACAAGAGGCCGAAATTGGATTCTGTGGACTAGCACTACGCTCTCAGCTTCCGAATTAGCTTTCTCGTTTTTAACGATCGTTCAGTCTGTTCAACGTGAATCATTTGCAATCGAATTTGAAAAATTGTCTAAGAACCAGTACGTACAAAATTCGTTTCAAAAGCTTAACCCATTCATTAGCACAGAAACAGTTGGTAATCGTACGTTACAATTAATGCGAGTTGGTGGCCGCTTGTTGCACGCTCCATTAGAACATAATGCCAAATTTCCTTTATTAATGCCGAAGGGAAATTATTTCGTAAGGTTGTACATCCAGCATCTTCATCGCACCAATTGCCACGTTGGGCCACGCGCACTCGTCGGCTTGCTTCGCCAAAGTATTTGGCTGATCAACGCCCGTCGAGATTGCAGTGCTGTTGTACGGCAGTGCACTCACTGCTTTCGATACAAGCCTAGGTTGTATTCTCAAATAATGGGCAATCTACCGGCTGATCGTATTCTAAGCAATCGGCCATTCAGAGTTAGCGGAGTAGATCTTTTCGGCCCAATTAGAGTGTCATTAGGAATCCGCGGCAAAACCCCACTTAAAATGTACGTGTCGGTTTTTATCTGCTTCTCGACAAAAGCGATTCATATGGAACTCATAAAGGATCTTACGTCTAACTCCTTTCTACTTTGTCTCAGCAGATTCATTGGTCGCCGCGGACCTATCGAAAAATTGTACTGCGACAACGAAACAAATTTCGTGGGTTCGTCAAGAATGCTTCAGGAGATCAAAGCCAATCTCGCAGATAACAAGGAAACGCACAGCACTCTCGGCGGATCTCACCACTTCGATTTCGTCTTCATACCCCCTCGAGCACCCCATTTTGGGGTCTTGTGGGAAGCGGCTGTCAAGTCCGCCAAACATCTTTTCATCCAAGCTGTCGGAAACGCTCTGTTGAAGGAAGACGATGTCCAGACTGTGCTCGTCGAGGTCGAAGCGGTGCTAAACTCACGTCCATTGGTCGCTGATAGCAACAGCCCTAACGATGGGGAAGCTATCACTCCTGCACACTTTCTCGTTGGCTCCACCCTCGCTACATTGCCACCAGTACAGTTGCCTCCATCGATGAAGGATAATCTGAGTTTCCTGAAGCGGTGGCAACTCGTATCAGCAATCAAGCAACGTTTCTGGCGAGATTGGTCTCGCGATTACCTCACAAGCTTGCAACAAAGGGCCAAATGGACAAAGGATCTCGCAAACATCAAGACTGGAACCGTCGTCGTTATCAAAGAGGATAATTTGCCACCCCAGATGTGGTTACTCGGCGTCGTCACAGAAGTGATCGCTGGGACCGACGGCAAGGTGCGAGTAGCAGTTGTCAAGACCAAATGCGGAACCTACAAGCGAGCAATTCACTATCTAGTCCCATTACCATTGGATTGAAGATGTGGAGCTCTTCAAGGCGGGCGATGTATAGTCATTTCATATGCTTATCGTATTTTCATAGTATTCTGAATTTTGTACAGCTGATACATGTTGCGCCACAGATAGCTGTGAGGCGGGGCACAGCCTGCTGAAATCGCTAATTAAAACACCCCCAACGGCTCGACATGTAACGGCTTTCTTTTGAATTAAGTATCATGTTAACCAACCCTGTAAACTTATTATGTTAAGTTGCACTCGAAGCAACCCTGATCGCTGTTAGCTTTTTCGCCCCACGGCGAATTGGCTCATACGGCACTTGGAATAAAACTGCGCAAAGGAGAACATCGTGTGTCTAATCTTTTAAAACGCTAAGTTCTGTCGGTGTCTACAAGTTGCTTTAAATACTCATTTGCTTTAGGCAAACAGGCCGGTTCACACGAAACGGGAAGCGCCGCTTTGGCGCGAACAACATGCAATCAGAAATTCAGCCAATTTTTATAATATTTAATCCAGGGCCCGAAAAAAATGTTATTTCCAAAGGCCTAGTACTCACTTCAATCGAAAAGGCAACTAAACGAAAATTCACATACAAAAATGAGAGGCGGAAAATTTCATGAACAAAATGTTGTATGGAAATTTTCATTTCGTAGGCTTTTTGATCGAAGTGAGTACTAGGCCAAAAACTGAAATCAAAAAATCACGAACAAACAAATTTGTTAAAATGCGCCGACTTTACCCAGCCTTTTCTTTGCACCCCATATATGGCTCCTAGCAAAAACGTTTACCTCTTAATTTTTTAAATTTGAATTGAAATAAACGGTTAATAGTGCGATTTAAAATAAACCTTAAAAATAACTACTATTTTTTATTTTTACATTATCAAACTACTATATAAAAGGCCCCAATATTTTCAAATTTTGTTGTGCCAGTCTGACGTCATTGCCTGCACATATGTATGTATGTATGTTCTGCTGGCGCACTTTGCATAAGTCGTACATGTATGTATCAGAGAGCGGCAACGAGTCAATCATTTTCGGGTACACCTGATCATTTAATCGTATCCGTTTTGATTAATCGCTTCGGGTGAGCGAAATAAAATGAGCGGTGAGCGAATGCGATCGTCCCATGAATGATCGTTTGTGATCGTTCAAGTATGTGATCTGATCGTGTGTGAACGTTCGGCTTGAAGATTTTACCCGTTTGTGATCGAATATTTTGTGCAATCGATTGGTGTGATCGTGCTTCGCGCTTATCGGTATGACCGTGCAGTTCGAGTTATTGCTTTATATTTTGCACAACATATTTTTATATTTGCACAAAAGGACAACAAGTTATGGATATTGAAAGCGTTTCAGAACTAATATCAAATAAATATTTCTTATAAAACTTGCCTTAGTTCGTAAGCATACATGAAGTCAATATCGTTTAATTTAATTTTACATAAATATTTCTCATTAAACATATAATACATTGAAACGCACTCTCCCCTAATTTTATTTCGTCGTCACAAGAAATCATATAATTCCGTTCATGTACAACTGACTCGGGGTCGCAATCATCGGGAACGATGGAGCGCTTCAAAACGATCATTTTGTTTACCTACACCCGAAGCTCAAAATCACATCATTGATCGTTACGAAGCGAGTCGGGGAGTTGATCGGATCGTACTTCGGCTTTCGGGATTGTTCGTGATTATTCGTTGCCGAGTGAGTTTACCGGATTAAACCAAAATGATCGCGCGATGATCGATCGTACTCGATCATACTCGTTGCAGCTCTCTGGTATGTATGTGCTGCTGTCGCACTTTAAGTGTGATTTTATTTTTATAATGCAAAAAACTGAGCAGCAAACTATTTATTAGTTTTCAAACGTTGAGATATTGACAAATTGTTGATTTGTAAAAAACATTATTTCGCTCCGTTTCACACACACATGGACGAAATATATAAAAGCCACAAAATGAGTTTTTTATAAACACAATCTCTAGATGTGTGCGTGTGTGTGCATTGCAGCTGACTAAGGAAGTTAGATTCGCTTAAATTCAAATTAATGGTAATACTGATATCCTTTTGCATACAAAAAATTGCATTTACATTTCTACAACAGATCGAAGACATTTTCTTATAGATTTTTGTGTTTTAAAATGCAAATAGCATTGAAAGTATTCAGAAAAAACGAAATATTCAAATCAATTGATTCTCTTACCCTTCCTTACGCGTGCCTCATATTGTTTAAACAAATGGAAATGTTTAAACAATTTGATTCACGGCATCCCCTTCCACCTGCCTTCCTTATCAATCAAACTACTATATAAAAGGCTGTATTTAAAAAACGGTCAGTAGCAAATTCCACACAGAACGGATTGACATAAAAATCTAGAAAAATCACATTAATTACTAAAATAATTAGGAGCCGCGTAAGAGGTACTTTTTAGAACAAACAAGAGAGAACGCTATAGTCGGGTTGGTGTCCCGACTATCTAATACCCGTCACTCAGCTAAAGGGAGTGCGAACGCTGTACTCGCTGTACTGTTATACGATTTGAAAAATGTCTTCTACATTTCGATAGGTATTAATAAACACTATAAAATTGCGTTTATATATTTTTAAAATCTTAAAAGATGTGGCCTCCAGACACATTTGAAAATCGTTTATGGCGATTGTGGGCGTTAGGCGGGCGTGGCACCTCGATGAAACAAACTTGCGCTGCGTAGGAAGCCCAAGAATATGTGTGTGAAATCTCAACCTTCTAGCTTTTACAGTTTCCGAGATCTCAGCGTTCATACGGACAGACAGACGGACAGACGGACATGGCTATATCGACTCGGCTAGTGACCCTGATCAAGAATGTATATACTTTATAGGGTCGGAAACGCTTCCTTCTCCCTGTTACATACTTTTGCACGAATACCATAAACCCTTTTACTCTATGTGTTAGGGGAACACCCTGTTCTTTTTGGTTTGTGAATAGAATTCTGAAGTTAACATCATTTGAAGTAAAAATGTTAGTATTTAATATAAACGCCGCGGTCCAGGGAAAGCTTACGAAGCGATCTTTTTTTTGTAAACGATATCTGGCCACACCACAAGTGAAAATAAATCTAGAAAGAACGAACATATTCTTGAAATCGCACGATAACCGAGTTCTATATTTGGACCCACTTCATCCTTTGGCTACATTGCTTTCAGCAATTACCTCCAGAGCAAGGTCTGGAACATTTTGGCGACCGTGACAGGACAGCTCTAAAGGATAAGTCACACGCGCAAGTACGATTGC